>SKCR01034007.1:0-247403 GCA_019454045.1 Zanthoxylum bungeanum
ATAAAATTATCATCAAAGCGACATCATTTTTTTTTGTTTTATTTGATTTACCATCAAAATAATCTCGATTCGATAATAATTTTATCCCGCTTATCTCGTCTTTAGTATCATTATCATTTTTTTATAATTATATGTATTATCGGTGTTGTTGTTGTCGTCGTTGTTGTGACCAACCTCAGACTGCTGCTGCTGTTGTTGTTGTGACTAACCTCAGACTGTTGTTGTTGTTGTGACCAACCTCAAACTTGCTGAATCGACTGGTTCAACTATTGAACTGGTTACCTGATATGGATTTTGCTGGTTGAAAGGGCCGATTTTTAAATTTTTTTAATTTTTATTATTAATTTAGGTTTTTTAATTTTTTTTGAAAAAATAATAAAAACATATAGTTAATTAGTGATCCTGAGTCGACCCGTTGTCCAACCTCTAACCCTTACCCTCTTCAAATCCTTGGTCGATAGACCATACCAAATTTTAAATCATCAATTTTATAATATAATTAATTGTAACGATCGAATATTTTTTTAATCAAATTAGGAGGAAACGTGTTTTGTTAAATCATCGTTTCAAATATTATTTAGTTACTAAATAAAAGAATCACATCATTAAAATTGGTTTAAAAAGAAACATAAATCGAGATTCTTTAAATTGGATTTTACTTTCCACTCTTAAGTGGAGAGTGGCTTATCTCTTTTCAAATATTATTATATAATATTTTATCTCTCTTTACTTTATTGTAGTGGTGGTGGTTGAACTTACTAATAACTATTTATATATTAAAATAATATATATAAAATAAATATCATTTAATTTGATTTAAATAATATAAATTCATTTACATTATCTCTCTTCTATTAATATAATATAATTTTTTATACATATCATCATCATTACTTATAATTATTTTTATATAAAAATTATATAGCTAAAGTGGGTCCATTCCATTTGATTAAAATAATATAACATTAATTTGATTTGAAGAGTCTGTTGGAAAATAGTTTATTTTTCCACTTTCAATTTGCTAAATAAGTAATCAAATAAGTATTTGAAGAGTGAAATTAGAAAATATTTTTGGAGCTGTTTTAAATACGAAAAAACTTATATCGGACATATGGTATGAGACCATTCAATGAATATATATCATGTGTTAATCAATAAATTTTTCTCTTCATTATTATTGATTAATTACAAATTTAACGTATATTTGTCAAATCATTAGTGGTTGGTTGTACTACGTCATTCATACGTCCGTCTCACACAAATCTTTCTCCATAACTAAACACTAATAGTTAGGTCTGACCGCGATTCGATTCCGGAACCAAACCGTATCCTCATCGATTCTGATTCGGAACCGGAACCAAATTACAATTAAGGATTTGGTAAAATTTATTTTATTGTATATATAATTTATATTATTGATATATAAATTAATAATATCATTCTATATTAATAACTAAATTATGAGCCTTTTATAAAATATGACACGAGTGTTAAAGATTATAAACTTGTTTTAGTTAAACAAATACATAGAATAATGAAAATTCTTAATTTAGTAATTATGTAATATTCATATAATCACAATACACAATATCAAGTTAAATATTTTTGTAAAACAATTAACAATACCTTGATAAATTAATTTTTTATTAATTGAAGTATAAATTAATAAATATTAATTGAAATATTATCTTGATTAATTAATAAATTTTATCGGTTCTGCGATTTGATTTTGCGGTTCGGTTCCGAGGTTTGTGTAACGACCGGGAATCCCGACTATTGTTACATTATGGGACGAGTGTTACATAATATAAATTATGTTTGGACACATATATTCTCATGAAATGACTTTAGGAACGATCGGAAAATTTTTCGAGATTCCGATACTAGACGATACGGTGTTCCACTCTGGAAAGTCCATGGTATTTGGGTCATATCTTTCTCATATGAACTCTAATTTTTATGAATTTTATATTTCCAGAAAGCTGAGATCGAGACCTACAATTTCCGTGTTGAATATTTTTCCAAATTCGAACCAGAAATAGGTTGAAAATGTAGGTCAAAAATATGGATAAATAGTGTTTAAGGATGAATCTAGAGAATTCTCCAATTCTCTCAATTTTCCAACACTTTTTATTTTAAAAGTTTTACAAATTAGCCATTTAACCCCCTATTATATATAAGAGGTACTATTCCCTAATCCCAAAATAAAAAAAAATAAAAAAAAAAAAGAGAAGAAGAAAAACGTAGAAGAGAAAGGAAGAAGAAGAAGAATAATAATAAGAGAGGAAGAAGAATGAGATGAAAGAAATAACAAGAAACAAAGGCAAAGTACTAATGCATCAAGCAAAGAAGGAGTGTAGCACTCATGGAAAGCTTGAAAGATGAAGGAATCACAATAGAGGAGGTAAGACCAACTTGACCCCAAATTATGGATTGTGGGGTTTTGATTAACTAATGCTATGTTAGTGTTATTGGTATGTGAGGGATTGCATTTAGATGAACAATAAACTAAGAAACTAATTGTATTAAGAAAATGTCAAAGTTTATGGAAAACTTAGATTTTGAATAGATTGAGATTTAAGAGATTTAAGGGTTGCTTTGATGATGATATATGATGTATGAATATGGAGGATTAAGGAGTTGTTGTGTAAAAGTTGTGGTATGGAAGTGTGGAAGTGTATTGGAGCAATTAGACATGGAAAAGTTGATTATAAGCCCTGAATTTTGGCTGCGCGTCGCGATGCGTACTGGGTAATTTGTGCAAAATTGATTCTGGGTTTCGCACGTCGCGACGAGTAAGGACTTGCGTCGTGACGTGCACTGGAAATTTGCAGGAATTCGTTTATGAAATTGTGAGCGTCGCGACGCGCAAAGCTTTGTGTCGCGACACGTGACCCAAAACCTTCCCAAATCAGTTTTAGTTCATCCTAGTTTCACCCTAGCGTGTTAGAGGCCACCCTAAGGGTCTCGTATCAGCTCGCATACATACATTACATCATAATATAGATATCATACGCCTTGAAGTGATAACGAGTGTTCAAATGGATAAATTTAACTTAGTTCTGAAGCATATTCCACGACTTATATTCTAATTGAGTTTCTCCATTATAGATCATCGCAGGAACCACAATTCCCTTTAACGAGTGGCATAGCACCAGCCAAATTTCAAACCAGTGAGTGGACACATTCCTTCTAAGTTGATTTTCATTATGTTATTTTTCTTATCAGACTTATTTTTACGCACTTAGGGCGTTAACAGGTTTTATCACAGTTATTTCTTGAAAGAGTATGTTTTAACAAATATTTTAGAAAAAATAATTTTAAAAGCTTGAGATTTATGATTTAACGAGTGGCATAGCACCAGCCAAATTTCAAACCAGTGAGTGGACACATTCCTTCTAAGTTGATTTTCATTATGTTATTTTTCTTATCAGACTTATTTTTACGCACTTAGGGCGTTAGCAGGTTTTATCATAGTTATTTCTTGAAAGAGTATGTTTTAACAAATATTTTAGAAAAAATAATTTTAAAAGCTTGAGATTTATGATTTTCGAGGCATGGAGAAAACCTCACCTCAGTATGTAACTTGATATAGACATGGAATTGACGGATGACATGTACACATGTAGAGGACTACAGGGACGGCGATATGTAACGCCCTCAAATCCTAGTTCAGGATTAGGGATGACAGATGCCCTTAGATCCTAGATTCAGAGCTTGGAGGGTAGCATAGATTCACACCCCTAGTTCTAGTTCAGTGGCTTGGGGAATGGCGATACATAACGTCCCAATGTCATGGATTTGCACTTCTGGCTCTAGTTAGGCGTATGAGGGGAAGGCGATACGTAACGCCCCCATGCGTCAGGTTTTTCAGAGACAGATAAACAGGTTTTAGAAAACAGTTTTCAGATATTAGTTTGCAGATACAGATTTCAGAAATAGTTTTTAGAAACAGCAGTTTTATAACATACTTTCAGAAAAGGTTTGCATAAAGGTTTGAAGAAATAGAACTACTTTCAGGAAAGAAAAGTTTTTAGAAAAGATCTGATTTGATTTCCAAAACATAAGTTTTCATAAAGTATTTCAGATTTCATTTTAAAACCGTCCACTCACTTAGATCGTACAAACGGTCTAATCCCCCATACTTTCAGTTTCTCTATTTTGCAGGTATTCCCGGAAGATGAGCTCGAGAGGATGGATACTGATGGCAGCCATTAGAGGGTTTGGTTCACCAGGTCGAGTCAGAGTTTAGTTCATTCAGTGTCGAAAAATGACATGTAGCATATCGTTTGTTTAATAAAGAATATGCATGTAAAAAGTTATAAGTGTTCATTACTAAAGTTATGATGTATAATGAATTTGAGTATTTAGTTTGAAAAACATTATGCATTCATAATGATGAGTTGGGCATCGGTCCCGTGCCTAAGTTTATACATGAAATGAGTTTAATATTGTTAGAAAGTTAGAGGCTCAGGGGGATAGTACGGCCTATTCCCCGTCGGTAGCATCTCCCGGATTGGGGATGTTACAAAGATGGTATCAGAGCATGGTCTATGGAGTCAGTGACTGCAGTGGGAAGAGTGTTGGGGTCTTGTATACGCAGTATGTCTGAGATACCCGTATACGAGGCACTACCTCTCCAGTATCCGATCCTCGAGTACGTCCTCAAATTTCTATAAATAGGTTAGTAAGAATTCATGAGTTATTTAAGTATTTTTCCTTAGAAATAATTATATTCTTTCAGGATCCTTCTGTAATCATCCTGAACTATTAGTAGAAGTTCAAATATAGCTATAAAATCAGAAAATACGGTACTAAGAAAAGTTACCCTAGAGAGTGGGAAGAGAAAGCTATAAGAAGTAAGGAAATATACATAGATGTTTGAGTAGCCAGAGACAAGAAAAGTAAAGAAACAGAACGACATAGGAAAGTCATAATGATACCCACCTAAGGAAGTAGAAAGACAAAGAAAAAGTTAGAAAAAATGTAAAGGATAAAAACTCAGATGTTTAAGCAATCAGAAGCAATTAGAGGTAAAGATATAAAAACAGATAAGTAAAGGAAGTACAAAACCTTAGTACTAAAGAAAATTGAGTGAGCCTGAACCAAAGTAAAATGTTGAAGTAAACTTGAGTAAGATTTCTTATAAAATTTTATCGGTTCTGCGGTTTGATTTTGCGGTTCGGTTCGAAGGTTTGGTTCTGCGGTTCGGTTCTTAATGTTCGATTTCGGTTCGGTTCAATCGTCGGTTCCGGTTTGATTCATCACTTTTGAAGAACCGGAACCGAATCGATTTTTCATCGATTTCAATCTTAACCTAGTTCGGTTCCAAACCATGGTTAGGGCTACTAATAGTATTCAAAGATTTTGTTTTATAAGATTAAAAGATATATATATATAGAGAGAGAGAGAGAGAGAGAGAGAGGGGATAGAAATAAGCATATCATTATCACTTGGCTCTTGTCACCGCTTGCTTTAGGCGACTACATCTTATCAGAATTAATTTATATAATTAAACTTTAGCTTTTTATTGTTACATTTAATTAAAGATAAACCTTGTCAAGAAATCGACATGAGATCTGTGGATTAACCCTTTTTCATTAGATGACATCAACTTCGAAAATTTATTGTATTTCATTTTATATTTTGAACATATACAACTTAAATTTTTAAATATCTTACAAGAAAATGAGAATAAATAATATTATCAAGTACTTAAAACATAAATTAACATAAGTTAAAATAATAATTTCAAAGAGAATATAATGAATATTTTCAGATAAAGACGTCAAAGAATTCATATAGTTAAGGAAAATAATTAATTTAGTTTGATTATATCAGAGCAATTTAATTGTAAAAATCTATATAATTATTGCATTACATATATGAAATTTAATTTATTTTTTTAATATAATTACATTGTTATTATTATTAAATTTAAGAAGAATATAAACATAAAATAATCTATTAGTTCATGAGAAGTACTTGACAATTAATTAATGAACACAAATTTAACTACTTTTTTCTACTTTCTTTTTCGAAATCACACGTGATGCTCGTGGGCTTCGGTAGTATGCATCTGAGAATTCATTATTTTGATTCCTGATCCAACCATGGTATAACCAAATTATTATTTTTTTACGTTGGTCTCCGTTAGGAGAAAAACTTGCGTAGAAAAAACGTTTTAAATGATGTAATACGTTTGTCTATTAATTAATATATATATATATATATATATATATATATATATATATATATATATATAATATATATATTGACGGTTGTTTTTGTGTTCGAAATGTAATATGAGAAATTAATTCATCGAATAAATCTCTATCAGCAGTGAATTTGTTTGATTTGTAGGGAACCAAATGCAAACTTGGCAAGTAGACAGATAAATAACAGAGACAAAAATTTATGTGGTTCGGCGGAGAGTAGCTCCAACTTACGTTCACGGGAGAAATGAGTATATTTTATTACTGCTCGGAGTCAAGACCGACCCAAGCTACAAGTGGGGTAATAAACTTACAAAGAGTTTACAACACCTCAGGTCTTACACCAGCCCGTTATAATTATCTAAATAATCAAACAGCATATCAGCTTTCTCTCTTTATCACTAGATTTTTGGCTCTTGATTTCTCTATAAGTGTTGAGATATTAATTTTGATCATCATTTACAAGAGTTGTGAATACAATTCTAAAGAATGCCCATTACAAGAGTTGTGAATACAATTCCAAAGAATCCCTCCTTAATATAAAACTTCAACCCCTTTATATAGGCTTCCAAATCCACTATTCTACCGCCCATGACGTCAACTCACGTCATTTTGTCATCATTGCAGTAACTATTCTCTTCAACTACCCATAATTCGACCAATCAAATTAGTATTTTTCCCTGTCACTGCACCGGCCTCTAGCGGCCTATGACGGCTCTGCTCTACCACTTCCCTGCCACTGCACCGCCCTATGACGGCTAGCAGAGGCTACTTTCACAGTGAATCACTATTTTCTCATAGTCATCATTAGCCTTCTAGAATGATATCTTCTCACTTTAGGGCATACGTCACTTGACTCAAGCGCAAATTGGCCTGTGATCTCATCTTCATTCATCGGACCAGCATACCGAGGTGGATGATACTGGTCAAAACTCATTCTGACCTCTTCAATCAGGTAAGGTTGTTAAGCATGAACCTCATCGGGTCGATTACGATAAATAATCGAATGAACCCAAATTCAACACTTCTTCTCTAGGTCGGGTCGGTGTACCAACTTGGTTCATCATCAACACGCCCAACCCTTGCATGAACCCTTCTGTATAATGGGGTTGGGTCAACGTATCAAATTATGTATGTCTCTCTGAGCTTTTAGGCACATATTATCTATTTTTGGCTAAGTAGACTATCAATTCTGCTCCTCGGTATTTGTATCTTCCTTAGGGTAAAAAATCACCATCAATATATGTCTCATTGTTCTCGGTATCATTGAGTTTACGAGTTGATGATGGGAACTTTATAAAAAGATGATGGTTTCTTTTCATGCTGATGCTCGATCTTGATCATGTCCAGAATCTCAAGTCTTCCCCACCTCATAATGGGTACCACAACTGCAAGCTTCAGTGCTTCTTCTTGTGAAAATTTGCATCGGATTTCATAACCCTGATCTAGCACATCTGCTTCTGATCCATAACTTGTTCATCTCTTCTACTAGACATTCTCTGACCAAAGATGTTGACCTAAACTAACTCTGGTCAGTCTATCTACTGGCTTATCTGCTTGAAGAAGCTCATCTCATGTAACCTCGGGCTGATGCATGCTCTTGAAATGTTGCAATCCCTGGGGGAATGATCTGTAAAGTCCTGTAAAATAAAAAACAAACCATGAGGGAAATCTCGATCTCTCGTGCCATTATCGAAACAACAAGGCCTCGGGGGAGAAATTCTGACCCCCAAGCCATCTCTCATAGTATTGAAGTTGGTGCTTGGAGCGTCAATCCGAATAATGTATTATATATTTTATTATTTATTAATAAAATAACTATATTTTCATTTCATACCTTATTAATGGTATTGTCATTATACATATTAGATTGATGTATAACTATGCTAAGAATGACATTGACCTTAGAATAGTCCTGTAGTAATATTGGACAGTAGGTGGTCCGATATTGGGATAAATATTACTATTGTAAACTATTTTTAAAGTAAATATTCATAGTCGTTCGTTTTGGAATACGATCAAATTTCTATAACCTAAAAGACTAGCACATGTCATATATTGGAATTGGATTTCCAATGCTTTGGAAGCTCATATAGAAGTGTGGGTATTGGTTGGACCGAATACAGAATGACTCACATGTGATTCCTAATAGTTGGAAATACACACCATCGTCAATAGGAATCTTCTCGAGTCGAGTAGCATATGTAATCCTTTAACTATAGGATAACATTGATTTTGTGTGAGATCATCCATACTTTGATGCCATGTAAGTCAGAAATCTTTCATGGTCTGGCCTCTAGATGTTATTGTTGGACAGTTATGACCCATAGCATCACTATTTGTACAGATCATGGTGTTGTTGTACAAATTAACTATGTGACAAAGGAAATTGCCTTTTTATCATTTGTAATTGGATTACCTATATGTATAAATGATAGAAGGTCCATATGATTAGTTCCGGATTGAGATGATATGAGACAGTATCAATCCTTGAAGGTTTAATCATTAAATATCCCTAGTCAGAGTATTATCGAGATTGGACATCGATAATGCGTAAAAGACTAGTATTACACTTGTGCGCGTTGTGGGAGCATAACGGCATAGTTCTCATATATTTGGGTATAGGATACTCATGCAAGTGTAGTATGAGGTTGTGTTTTACCGATGGTACGGAAAACAGCTTCGCTCTGGATAAACCCCTCGGAATTCCATTGGTAGTATGACTATGTGTCTATGGAAGTCTGAATCAGGGTAGGTGTATTTGGTCTTAACCTAAGACTTGCACCACTAATACTTGCGACAATCAATATACTTTGGTTTTGGTCGTCCAGGGCTTTAACAGGTTCTGTGTACGCCTCTTCTGGGTATATTGAGAATCGTAGTGTATTGGGTGTGATGTCGAGATGAAAGTATCACTCCAGTCATAGTGGAGATGATAATCACGTAGGATAAGGAACTGGTTCTCTTATGTACTGCAGTCATCGGGATAATATAACTAGGTCATGATTATCCGATATAGAGACTAGTTACCAGAGATCCGATATGTGCTTCGTACGGGGCAGACACATTTCCAGCCCCAGGCCTTGCACGTGACATCCGATACTGGATCGAAATACGCAATACTACGTATATTACGCCTGATATAGATCACATATTCCAGTAATAATATTTCTGGAGAATTGGGTAGGCATGGCGCTTTGCTAGAAGCCAACATTGTCTTGTAAATCGGTAAAAACGTAGTACTAGGTACGTACGTGTTCGGATAGTCCGACAGCCGGATTTACTGCCAACATATCCGGGGATCTCATGGGTCGCTTCCCGAAGATTCACCGATGACATATGACTCACACTTTATTAATCTGGGATTAATTAGATGAGAGAGAAAATTAGTCTGGGATTAATTACGGAGATATTTTATCTGGGATAAAATATCATTTAAAAAGAGAGAACGATTAATTTGGAATTAATCGATAAAATAATATATTCGATATATTATACGAAATTGGATTTCGACGCGGAATTAAAATTAGATTTTAATTCGGGCGAACGAGTTAATCTAGAATTAATTCGTTAGCGACATGAATAGTAATTTTGCTAGGCATAATTATTTAATTACGTCGCAACGAAAAATTCGTTAATTCAGAATTAGTGAACCCGAGCCCGAGAGTGTTTGCGGGCCCACTCGCATTTGGAATCGAGTGGGGCCCACATGTCATATCACTTGTCACTTTAAAGTTGCTTTAACTTGATGGGTTTTGGTGGAGTTGGTAGAGACTTGAAACACACTCCAATTTTGATGGCTTGAGTGACCTTTTACCAAATCACCTTTTGGTATTAGATTTAAATTGATTTTTTGAAAATCAAAACCAAGCCAACACAACCTAATCTCTTTCTTCTCTCTTGTTTTGGCCTTGGGCCATTTTTCTTCTTCTCATTTTCTGCATTTGCCGAGAGTTTGGAGAAGTGATAAGAAATTTTGTGGCAAAATTTCAAGAGTGCTAGCACACTTCCGGAGTCTTGCGAAGGTGATAGAGAAACTCACCCGTGGGCATGGGATGCACACCAAGCTTGGATCTTGAAGGACCGAATTTTTGGAGCACAAAAATGAGCTAAAACCGTGAGCATCATGGAGCCAAAGCTTGAAGTTTTTGTTGTTCCTCGCGTCGCCACAACCGATCGTTGTAAGTATGATTCCACCATGCTTTTACGAGTATTCATACATGTGTTTCATTGCTTGAATTGATCCTTGAGACCTAATAGAAACCCAAACAATTCCTTGGGTGTGGACCGATGCACTCGCTAATCAAATGCGAATCAAGATAAAATTTGTCGGCTCGTATGTGTACCGTAAAGGATTTATGTATCCATTAAGTAAGTCGCGATTCTTAAAATTTTGGCCAAAGTCTATCACCTGGGGTGGATCGCATCAATAGTAAAGAATCGTGGACATGTCGACATGAGATGTGCGCCTCGGAAACTTGACGATGTATTCTATGTTTCCTAAGCATAACTCGGATAGCCTACGATGAAGGGATTGTTAAATATATTTGATGACCTCGACTTGTATAGTTCAGAAAAGTCGTTCGTATTCTTCGCGAATTCGAAGGTGGCCGAATTGCGTACATATTAGCTAGGCTTATATGACAAACGTGTCTGAACTTAGAGAGTCACAATATGAAGTGTACTCGTTGAGCACTTGGGTAGTCGATTAATTTTGATAAAAGATAATATTTGATATTATAATTATCAACTAAAATAATCAAATGTTATTGGATAACATTGATTATTTACTTTGACCTAATTGGATTAATTCAAAATTTACACAAGGGCTTTGTCATAATTTCATAATTATCTCTACCATTTGAGGATACTATGGTAATTGCAAGTATGTAATTATAGGTGTTTTTGACTTAATTTAATTGGATTAAATCAAAGTGGAAGACATATAACTTATCCATTAATTAAACTCTGTCTTGATTTAATTTGATTAAATCAAAGTGGTAAACAAAGGTGATTAGTCACACCTAATTATTCATATTTGGACAAACTGGATTAAGCCCACATAAAATTTGATTAGACCTTTTATTAATTAAAAATTACCTAAGTTTTGCTATAAATAACAAGCTTTAGGACTGTTTTAATTAAGCTTGAGAAAGTTAAATACAAGCAATTCTTGGAGAAATCAACCTAAGTTAGAGAGGTTTTTAGAGAAACTTTGTGAGGTCTCTACAATATTTCATCTTAGAGAATCAAGATTGGATCTTGGAGTAAAGCTTGCTAGCATTAGAATCAAGATTAGATCTTGGAGTCAAGCTTGCAAACCTTGGAAGTTCTCCAACCATTTCAACAAAGAGAAGGCGATTGGATCTTTTCATCAAGCTTACTACATAAGTTTGAACTTCTCTTAAGCTATGTTCTTCATTAGTGAGTTTTTCATTAGTGAGACATATAGTGATGAATTATGTATTGGATGCATAATTACATAGCTTAAAGTTGAAATAAGGCTAATAAATTGTGTTAGGATGCTTTGGAAATATAAACACAATATGCTTGTTAATTAGGTCAAAGATGTTTATGTTGGACATAGACCAATTAATAAGAGGTTGGAACTCTAGATTAAAGCTTAGAGCTATAGCTACCATTCTAAAATCACTTGATCACCTTTGGGTGAAATATAATTGTTCATGAGACATTTCATAGTGGGATTCTAAATTGGTTTATGATTTGGTTCAAATAAATGCATACAAGTATTTAGAATACATGTGTTGATTGTGGTTATGATGTTAAAATTAGATTTTAGGTGTATTTGAAGTATTAGGAGAAAATTGGAAGTGTTTAGTATTGGTTTGAAGTAGAAATTGCTCACTGCCTAGGGCACCGTCGCAACTTTACTCCTACAGCGTCGCGACACCGAGCATCATACCTAGGAGCGTCACGACGCTCACCCTTCTGCGTGTAGCGATGCTGAGACGTTCAGCTCTCATAGTTGCTCTCGCACTTTGGAGCATCCTGACGCCCAAGCTCCCGCGTCACGTCGCATAGAGGTGATACATACTGAAACTTCATTTTCTCCGTTCTGGAGTTTTCGGACTCCATTTTGGCCCATGTTTTTTCCTACGGACTCGAAACGGAATATAGTTTTACATAAAAATATTTTAAAATACATCCATGTTAGATATCCATATATTAGACCCACTTCCACTGTGCGGGATACCGATCCGACCCTAGAGGTTCCACATCTACCCCAATATAATTGTATCAGAGCAAGGCTTAACCACACAACACATGTTGCATGTTTGACATGTATTTGAATCTATGCCTCTGTATTTTAATTTAATTATGCATAAGTCATATTGGATATATATTGCATGTTTTAAATTAAAATTTGACATAATTATGTTAAAGACTTGATTGTCATAAATCTCCCATGATTCGGTGATTACTTTATTTTAAGTAATAGTATTAGTAATGTTGGATCATTATTGGAAGGTCCGTCTATTGGAGTTGGTGGTCGGCGTGCCAAATTTTGTTGTATTTATTGTAAATAAGTTGTATATTTTATTTTATTATGAATAAAATTTAGTAATTTTCATCAATATATTCTATTATATGGTAAATACGTAAAAGACCTTAGAATGAATAGTTGTGACGTAATTGCAAAAGTGTCTTAATTGTTAATGAGAAATGTCACAATATAATTCATTCTTAAACTATTATTTGTCAAAGGTTTACATACTTGGTCAGTTAGTAAACCTGTGAGACCGGTACCTGTCGTATATTAGAATTGTTTTAATGGTTTGTCTTAGTAAACCATGAGTCTTGGGAGACTTATATAGACATGTAAGTATTTATTGGATAAAAACTGAACGACTCATTCAAAGATTCCTGATAGATGATACACCAACATCAATAGGAATCTTTACGAGTCGAATATCATATTAGCTCATTTGACTTGTGATACCACTGTGTATATGTGAGATATCCTCCTTACTTTGATGACAATCATGTCAACGATCTTTTAAGATCAGACATCCACCTGTTTATCGGGTATGGATTGATACTCACGATATCATGTGATGTATCCAATAGGATCTTTCTGTCCCGTGTACCGGATTTATGTATCCAATTAGTGATTCTTTGAAATCTTTGGCCGAGGTATGATTCAGAAACGAGTTCTGAATATTTATTAAAGAATCATAATTATATCGCGACACATGAATTGTTCATAGCGGAGATTTTACGTTTAATCTATATCTCCGGAATAATTCGGATAATCTATGACAGTTGGATTATATATATGCGATGACTTCGACTTGGATGGTTCAACTCGATTATCTATGGTCGTCATAATTTGTGAGTGGACAAATTACGAACATGGAAATAGTTTCTGTGATAGATAAACTTGAACCTAGAGAGTCCCACAATATTATGTACTCGTTAGGCACTTGGGAAATTAATTATGGATAATTCAGATAATTAATAATTTACACATGCGTATTAAATAATGTGTATTTGTATACGATACATAATTTTGATTAGATACACATTATTAATCAATTAAATTTTGACACTTATTTTATTATTATTATTAATTAATTATTAATAATGATAAAATGAAAGAATATTATTGGAATATTGTTCCATAATATTATTTGTCTTTTGTTAATTAAATTAAATTAATTAATTAAAAGGTTAATTAATTAATTAATTTATTTAGATAAGAATATTATTGGAATATTCTTATTAGCTTGGAAAATTTTGATTTGCTATTCCATGTAATTTGGACATATGGATTTAATTAACAAAAATCAAAATAATAATTATATTTTAGATAAAATCAAAATGGTGTCAATTTTTTTGCCACAAAAATTGATTAATTTTGTTGTAAAAAAATTACTACATTTTCCGCCTTAGTAGGATTTTGATATAAAATTGAAATTGTTTCATTTTGTTTACTCTATAGCCTATTAAGGTAATATTAACTTCCTAATTTCTATTTTCTTAAGTTTTGTTTTTTGAGCATGTAAATATGTATGGGATATGTATATTGCATGTTCAAATTAAATATGTATCTAGGATATGTATTTGAATCAAAACTTGGTGTTGGATATTAGTTAACCTTAATAGTTTTCTTTAAAAGCATGTGTATTTATGTTGTGGTGATTAAATTTGGTGTAAAATTAATTGGATTAATTTGTGAATAAATTGAATCTTGGCATGAAAAATGGAGAAAATAAATTCTGGAATCAGATCTGATTTGGTCCCTTAAAACAAAATATTTTTCATGGAAAAGTATATTATTTGGATGATTTTGGATGTGTATTGGGTGGTGGAATAATTCCGAAAATTATTTCGGGGCGAAAACGTGAGAAAACAGCGAAATTCACATCAAAACGGGCTCGCCTATCACGACTGTGAAACCAGCAAACTGGGCACTGTTTGGGCAGCCCAAGGGCTGATCGAACACTGTCCGAGTGACCGGGTTGGCCCGGTTTGGCATTTGGTCAACCGGTTTGACCGTTTGCCCGTTACGCGTAGTATTTGTCGAAAAATATTTTCGTAAAATAATTCGTCGTGTAACAAAATATATTATGTTATTAATTGTTAATAAATATTATATTTAAACTACTTTGAGTGAATTAATAATATTTTATATTAATTAATTCGCTCGGAAAAAATTTAAAATGTTTAAAACCATTTTCGCCTTCCACCTCGATTTTCCGCTGAGCTTACCCCAACACCGTCTTGTCAATACGGAGATGAATGATTTCTTACTACTTATATCCAAGACCGTCATTATTGTAAAGGTATAAGTGCTCGGAACTTAGGTCGCTCCGGTAAAATATTAGATGTAGCGTGATGAGTTAACGCAGTAACCCAATACTGTCATTATTGTGAGGATGTATATGCAAAGCTCATTAGTGTACATTGACACATATACACTTGGAATACGTCTTAATCCAAGATAGTCGATAGTGTGAGGATAAGAAATGGATCAGGACTAAACTATGATTCAAATGAATGTGATTGACTTTGGAGGTCTACCTAATGAGTTTATAAAGGCCAATACCGTCGATAGTGTGAGGTTGGAGTAAATATCATTGGATCCACTTCCCGCTATGAAATTTTGATAGTTAAATTTCTATTTTTCTGTTAAGGGAGAATACAAAATTACGTAAAGTAGTGGGAGGGCACTAATAGATTTAAAATTCCATAATCAATTAGTGTTATTATTTTGAAATGAAAAATGTTCTACTACTATTTAAAATGTTGTCTTGTAGATGACTGTCGCAAATCCATTGATGAGACTTTTGGATTCTAATAAACTAAATAAGTTGAGAACTATTTCAAATGGGAAATGAACATCCGCCTTATCTTGGAGTTTGAAAAGTTGACTTATGTAACTATCAATACATTGTCTATTAAAATCGATCCTGACTCCACTCCTGAAGAGCGAGAAACTTTTACAAAATGGAAGGATGATAACCTGAAGGTGAAATCCTATATTTTAGGATTGATGGTTCCAGATTTGTTGAGACAATACATAGAGGTATCAGATGCTTGGAGCATTATGAGAACACTTAAGGAGATGTTCGAGTCAAATCAAGAAATCGAAATATATCGGAGATCTCAGGAATTATTCCCTGCCGAACTCAAGGATAGAGGAGTTGTAAACATTCATGTTTTAAACATGATCGATCAGGTCCGATATATGGAATGATGGGGCGTTGTGATTGATGAACGACTAGGCCGTAATTTGATTTTGTCTTCGTTGTCTAGAAATTATGTTGGCTTTGTGTTAAACTTCCATATGCACTCGATGCAAACCAGCTATGAAGAACTTCATAACATGTTACGCACGGCGGAGCATGATTTGAGGAAAGGCAACCCCACTTTGTACCTCCATGGTGGAGTTGGCTCTTCAAAGATTTCTCGGAAGTCAAAGAAAATCAAAATGGGGAAGAAGAAGATCTCAAAGAACTCCATGAAGCGCAAAGGTGCAAAATCAAAGTACCTCGTGATCAATGTCTACAATGGAAGAAGTTTGGACACTGGAAGAATGATTGTCCGGAGCTGAAAGGAAAAGCAAGACCCTCAGGTACGCTTTGTATTGTTCCTATTATTGACATCTCATTAGCCTTAAATGCAAATAGTGGATGAATGTTAGACATTGGCAGACCTACTCATATTTGCAATTCCCTACAGGTCATGAAGGTTAAAAGAAGGCTGAATAAATGGGAGATCCAACTTAGAGTTGGCAATGGCGAGACATTGAATGTCAAGACCATAGGAATGGTTGTTCTATATCTCCCCAATGGATGTAAATTAGATTTACATGACCATTATTATGTGCCCTCAATTATCAGACAAATAATATCACTACCAATATTAGATAAAGATGGATATAAAATAAACATTAAAGATGGAGCTTTATGTTTATATGATAAAGATAATTTATTGAAATGTGAATATTCTTTATCTAATGGTCACTATGTTTTGGAAACATATAGAGATGTCTTTAATGTAGAGGAAAATACAAGTAGGAAATCTGAATTAAATAATATTGAATTATGACATATGAGATTAGACCACATAGGTGTTCAACATCTATCCAAATTGGTAAATGATGATTTGATTGAAAGTCTTACCTAAAATCTTTATCTGATTTGTGAGTCATGTATCCAAAGAAAGATGACAAATGCCCTATTTCTTGATGTTGGACACCGTGTTGGAGATTTATTGGAACTAATACACAATGATGTGTGTGGTCCATTAAATCATGCCGCTTATGATGGTTCAACATACTTCATGACTTTCATGGATGATAAGTCTAGATATGGATATGTCTATTTGATGATACATAGGAAATATTTGACAAGTTTAAAATATTCTGAAACGAAGTAGGAAAATAAACCAGTAAATTCATCAAATGTCTTAGATCAGATCGAGGTGGTGAATACATGAGTGAAGAATTTAGAAAGTATTTAAGGGATAATGGAATTCTTGCCCAATATAGCCCACCAGGAACACCTCAACACAATGGTGTGTCTGAGAGTAGAAATCATACTTTATTGGATATGATGCGATCAATGATGAGCTATACAGATCTTCCTTATTATCTTTGGGGTTATATTTTACTTACTGTTGCCTACATACTTAATAGGGTTCCATCGAAAGCTATTTCTATGACCCCCTATCAGATATGGTTCGGTAGAAATCCAAGTCTTAGGTATTCAAAGATTTAGGGTTGTCCTGCATACGTTAGAGTTATGCAGCGGGATAAACTAGCACCCAATGGGTATAAATATAGGTTCGTTGGATATCCTGAAAATTCTTTGGGATATCAATTCTACGATTCTAAGCAACGAAATGTATTTGTTGTTTGTTTTGCCACTTTTCTTTAAAAGAAATTTTTGAGAGAAATAGGAATTGTAAAAAGATTGAACTCAATGAGTTTGATCCCAATATTAAGAAACCTGAGATGGAACCAGAGATCCAACTGGTGAAAGATCTACAACACATGTTCTACATAAGTCGAATAGAATATCAAGGCCTCCTGAAAGATTGTCTTTACCATCTGACGTGAGCCTTGATGTTCTCCTCTTGGAGGAAATAGATCCGACTACGTATAAACAGACGATATTGAATATCGATTACGGGAAATGGTAGGAAGCCATGAAATCCGAGATGGATTCTATGTATGACAATCAAGTCTGAGACTTAGTTAAACTTCCTGAAGGAGTTAAACCTATTGGTTGTAAATGGGTTTACAAAAGGAAGCGAGGGCCTGATGGAAAGGTGAAAAACTTTAAGGCCCGATTAGTAGCGAAAGGTTACACTCAAGGTCCTGGGATTAACTTTGAGAAAACATTTTCACCAGTAGCCACTCTAAAATCCATTCAGATTCTTTTAGCCATTGCTGCATATCACGATTATGAGATATGGCAGATGGATGTGAAAACCAATTTCAAAATGGATTTCTTGAAGAGGATATCTATATAGAACAACTAGAGGGTTTTGTATCCAGTGAGACTTCAAACTTGGTTTGTAAGCTCTAGAAGTCTATTTATGGACTTAAACAGACATCCTGAAGCTGTAATCGTCGTTTTGATGAGATAATAAGATTATATGGATTCATCAAGAACGAGGAAGAACCATGTGTTTATAAGAAAGTGACTGGGAGCATGATAGTTTTCATAGTCTTAATGTAGATGACAGCCTTATCATTGGGAATGATATAAGATTGATGCAAGTATGAAAGCCTATCTTTGCAAGAAATTCTCCATGAAAGATATGAGTGAAGCTTCCTATATACTAAGTATAAGGCTTTACCGGGATAGAGTTAGGAAGCTTATAGGGTTGTCACAATCGACGTACATAGATAAGATTTTAGAAAGGTACGGTTTTACCAATTGCAAGGCAGTAAATATACCTTTCCGATACGGCATACATCTTTCAAAGAAAACGATACCTCAGACTGAGGAAGAAAAAGTTAGGATGTCTAACTTGCCATATGCTTCTTGTATTGGAAGCATAATGAATGTTATGCTATGTACAAGACCTGACATCAGTTTCGACGTCAGTGTGACTAGTCGATATCAATATGATCCAGGTAATGATCATTGGACAGCCGTGAAATATATCCTGAAATATTTTAAGGGTACCAGGGATAAGTTTATGAAATACGGAGAAGATGAGCTACAAGTAAAGGGTTATACAGACTCCAACTTCCAAGGAGATCCAGATGATAGAAAATCTACATCATGATACATATTTACCCATAATGGTGGTGCGATTAGTTGGCAATGTTCAATGTTCAATAGTTGATTCCACCACTAAGGCAGAATTTATAGCAGCTTTAGAAGCTACTAAAGAAGATGTATGGATTATAGATTTTATCACAGAACTTGACATTGTGCCTAATATTGCGGATTCGATCTTATTGTACTATGATAATAGCGGAGCCATTGTGCAAGCTAAGGAGCCGACAACGTATTCCAAGTCTAAGCACATGGAAAGGAAATAACGCGCGTAATTAAAGAGATTATTGAACAAAAAGACATAGTGGTCTTAAAGGTTCAATTACTAGACAACATAGCAGACCCACTTATAAATGCCATACTTCCTAAGTTATTCGATAAATATGTGGAGGATATGGGACTACGGTACCATATAGATTGGCACTAAGCAAGTGGGAGTTTTTTGGAGTTGATGCTTGGTTTTGGGACGGGTGTGGAACCCCTAGGGTTGGATAGGTGCCTCACGCAACGGAAATGGGTCTAACCCGTGGATATCAAGCATAGGCATAATTTAACATTATATGTCTCACTAAGGAAAATATAACTTTTAGAGAAGATCAAACTTACCTATCAAGGTTGATTCAAAGAACCAATCTACTTCAATTTGTTGAAATGTTTGGAGAACTTCCAAGGATTAGCAAGCTTGACTCCAAGATCCAATCTTGATTCCAATGCTAGCAAGCTTCACCTCGAGATCCAATCTTGATTTCTCATAGATGAAATGTTGTAGAGACCTCACAAAGCTTCTCTGAACACTTCTCTAACTTAGGCTAATTTCTATAATTCTTGTTTGTATTTAGTTTTCTCAAGCTTTTGCTTTGCTTATTCCTAAAACTTGCAATTTATAGCAAAACTTAGATAATTTTAAATTAATAAAAGTTGTAATCAAATTTTATGTGGGCTTAATCTAATTTGTCCAAATATATATAATTAGGTGTGACTAATATCCATTATCTCCCACTTTGATTTAATCCAATTAAATCAATCCAAGGATTAGGAAATGGATTAGTTAAATATTTGCCACTTTGATTTAATCCAATTAAATCAAGCCAAAACCACCTATTATTACATACTTATAATTACCATAATATCCTCAAATGGTAGAGATAATTATGATTTTACAATTAATCCCTTGTTAAGTTTCGTATCATTTAACGTATTTTGTAGTTTCTTTTATGTTTTATTTGTAAAAAGCATTGGAACATGGATCTTGGGGCAATTTGACTTATTTTGGGACCATACAGACACATTAGAAGCACGCTGGAAGAGCGGAAAGCGTAGAAAAATAGCAACCATAATTTATGTCTGGCATCGCGATGCCCACTTCCTGGCATCGCAACCCCAATACAAATTTTTGCCATAGTAATTTCCCACAAGTCAGGTGTCGCGATGTTGCGTCAGTCACCCAGAATCTCCAGAAATTAGGGTTTTACTTGCACAAGGACTCCATAAATACATAAGCTCGTCCAAAACCCTAAAAGGGAGGCTAATACACAACTCAAGACTCAAAACACATATTTTTTTTAGAGAGATCCAAGGAGGAAGATTGAAGAGCAACAATAGAAGATGAAGGCGGTGACGTCCGAAGACGAAGAGATTCAATTCAGGTTTTTTCTTCTAGTTTCTTTCATAAAACTCTAATGATATCCATTATGTTCATGATATTACTTCTATTGTTTTATTATTTTGTCATGAACTAACGCCATAATTCTAAATGATGATGTAGCCAATGCTTGAACCTATGTATTGATTGCCAGTTTGAGTTTTATAAAGTTATAATTCAGTTTATTTATATTCTTTTGTGTTTAATGATTATTGTTTATTGGCCACAAATAGAGATGATGAATGTTTAGAATCTATCGCTCGGGAGAGAGAGATTTTGAATAGGATCTAGAGGATATAACCTAGGAGATTTGTAGAGTTTGGGAGAATCTACAATCCCTTTGAAGTCGTTAATAAAGAACCACATAACATAATGAATTGTTAATTACTAGATTTTTATAGAGATATCAAAGTCGGTGATTAATAATCTTTTCACTATTGCTTGGGAGAAGGAGTGGAATACTTTAGTATTCTTGACTTATAAACAATTGAATAATGATTGAATTGCATGACAAATATATAAGGGATAACTAGGTGAAATCAGACTCTAGAATCTCTCTATTCATTGGATTACCTTTATGAAACGTTTTATTATCTCGTTTCTTTAGTTTTTAGTTTTGATATTAGTTTAATTTCAATTTATAGTCTTTCTGAATAAAGTTAGGATTATCAATTATAGTACTTAGTGTGAGTTGAATACAATCTATGTGGGTTCGAAACTCTCTCACTTATCTTTACTAAAACTTGGCACCGTATATTTACAGTATGATATAAAATATCGCAACATTAATTATTGAATTAATCCAATTAGGTCAAAGTAAATAATCAATATTATCCAATATCATTTTATTATCTTAGTTGATAATTATAATATCAAATATTATCTTTTATCAAAATTAATCGGCTACCCAACGAGTACAATTCATATTGGGACTCTCTAAGTTCATACACATTCGTCATATAAGCCTAGCTAATATGAACGTAATTCGGTCACCTCCGAATTCGCGAAAAACATGAATGTCTGAACTATATAAGTCGAGGTCATCACATATGTTTATCAATCCCTCCATCGTAGGCTATCCGAGTTGTTCTTAGGAAACATATAATACACCGTCAAGTTTCTAAAGGCGCACATCTCATGTCGACATGTTCACGATTCTTTACAACTGATGCGATCCACCGTATGTGATCGACTTTGGCCAAAGTATTAAGAATAGTGACTTACTCTATGATACACATACGGGCCGAAGGATCCTATCTTGACTTGCACTTGATTATTGAGTGCATCGGTCCAGACCCAACGAACATCTAGAGGCCAGACCATGAAAGATTTCTGACATACATGGCATCAAAGTGTGGAGGATCTCACACAAAATCAATGATATCCTATAGTCAAAGGATCATATATGCTACTCGACTCGAGGAGATTCCTATTGACGGTGGTGTGTACTTCCAACTATTGGGAATCACATGTGAGTCATTCAGTATTCGGTCCAACTAATACCCACATGTCTATATGAGCTTCCAAAGCTCATGGTACATCGGGTTAAACCATTGGAACTCCAATTCCAACTCTTGAAGAATGGATTTTGCTCATTTGATGTAGATTAGTTTCCTTTGATGTCCAACACTTGGATCAACCACCCAATCTTCTAAACTATGACTCGAAACCAACAAATCGAAGTTTGGGCTTCACGCATAAAGATCAACTCTAAACAATTTAGAGAATTATAAAATCAAACTCTAAACAATTTAGAAAATGAAGATGTCACAAATGTGTTTGGCTTTTTGATTTTTCTTTCAAACACTCTCACAACAATTGTGAATGCTTGAACTCTCTATTTTCTCTACTTTGCACTTGTGTGAATGAATGAAATGGTCACCCTTGCAAGTGAGGAGAGATGGTAGATATTATATTCTCTTACACAAACCAACTAACTTTGTCATTAAGCATCTAATGCTTTCTTGTAATGGCAAACACATTAATGTGAATGGCATACCAAAGAATAAGAAATATAAAGCTAAAGACGAAGTCTTTGTCATTAATTATCTAATGCTTTCTTACAATGGCAAACACATTAATGTGAAGGCCATACTAAAGCATACGAATTGTTTAGCTAACGACAAAGTCATTAGGTGTATACATGCCGCCTAATAGACATAATAAGTTGGAGAGCATGGTAAGCCATATGGCTTTGTCTCCAAGGTAAAAAAAATCATTATCTTAATAATGATTTAATTACCTTCAATTATGTTATTGTAATTATCTCATAATTATTACTAACATGATTAATCATGATTTGATTATCTCATAATCAAAGAATTATAGAAAACATTAAGTTAAACTAATTTAACATAGTTTTCATTTGTGACAAAAATATTATTAATCTCATTAATAATATATAAATATAATGTGAGCATATTATTAGATAATCTAATTATATTAGGTTTCCTACAGTTAATCGAGCTAGTACGGGGACCAAATGGACCTACGGTTCCGATCTCCAATAATTCTGAAATATTAATTAAACTCTTTAATTAAATATTATAAATTATTAACTCCGCGTTATTCCACTAAGAACACTAAGTTGAACTCTCGTTACCGGAGATGGAAAATAAAAGCCGAACAAATTCGGTGTCCATCGATATAGTCGTTACATATGGATATAGCCCTTCATGAATATCTCATAAATAGAGCCGGGTCATAAGTCCGTTAAACCTCTCTAAATATTTTGTCTCTTAAGGACTATTGATTATATAATGAATAATTAATTCATAACAATTATGAATATAAAACTTTCTATTCGTAATAGAAAAGTTGAGCGTTCAAATTGTTCAAGTCCCGAATCAATTCTTAAAAGAGATATTATTCTGCTTCTCATAAGAAGGAGTAATTACATGTCTATGTAAAACGTTCTCAGCTACACACCGAACCATATCCCTAAAATATGTAGTTATTGGTCAAGAATGCAACACCGACCTCACCATAGTAAATCAAATGACATAGCCTACCATACAGGAGTACGTAGTACACTCAGGATAAAGATCGAATCCATATATGACCATCTAGTAGATAAAATGAATTGCTTCGATTAATAGATATTAAAATAAATTCATATTTATCTAAGTCCAGTCCTATATGATCTCATCATACAAGGTGCCTTCATTCCCTTGTCACTATATGAACGATCCCAGATCAAGGTCGTCATAAAAATATAGAATGAACCGCAACTATAGATAAACCACAAACAAAGCACCATCTTTATTTTCTCTCTATGGACTATTTAGATTAATAAATTCAGACTTAAATCCTCTCGTGCATCAAACATACACAAAGTCTGAAAATACAAGAGTAATCAAGGTAACAAGACAATTAGACACTATGCGATCTAAATCAAACAACTTTGATAAATGAATAATGCATTTGTTATTATTACAATAATCAATTTCGTTTACAATACATGAAGCTCGAGGGCATATATCACAACAATCTCCCACTTGGACTAGAACAAATGAGACATGTCATGTAATTCTAAACCCTTTAGGTGACCTTCAAAAATATTAGCCGCTAAGGTCTTTGTAAAAGGATCAGCCAGGTTGTCTGCGGATGGAATCTGTGTGACAATCATATCTCTTATCTGCACTATCTCCCTTATGAAGTGATATTTTCTCTCAATATGCTTACATCTCTTGTGGCTTCCTAGTTCTTTGGAATTCGCCACTGCACCACTATTATCGTAATAAAGTGTGAGTGGTTTTTCCCTATCTGGAACACCTTCCAGATCTGCCAATAACTTACGGAGCCAGACTGACTCCTTAACTGCTTCACAAGTTGCTACATATTCAGCCTCCATGGTGGAGTCAGCAATACAAGATTGCTTTATGCTCCTCCATACTATAGCCTCACCACATAGGGTGAAAACTGATCTAGATGTTGATTTCCTATAATCGAAATCCGTCTGAAAATCAAGTCAGTATATCCTCTCAGGATCATATCCTTACTAGAATATACAAGCATATAATTTATCGTTCTCCTACGATACTTGAGAATATATTTGACCGCTACCCAATTATCTAATCCTGGGTTGGATTGAAACCTACTGACTACTCCCATTGTAAAACAGATGTCTGGTCTTGTGCATAACATGGCATACATAATACTTCCAACTGCTGAAGCATATGGAATATGTCTTATCTCCTCAACTACTTGAGGTGTCTTAGGAGACAGTTCCTTTGACAAATGAATTCCATGCCTGAAAGGTAAATTTCATTTCTTGGAATTTTACATACCAAATCGCACAAGAATCTTGTCGATATAGGATGCTTGAGACATTACTAATAGTCATTTCTTGCGATCCCTAATGATTTGGATCCCAAGTACATAACTTGCCTCTCCCAAATCTTTCATTTGGAATTGGTTAGGTAGCCAGATTTTCACGTCCGATAATATCTTTACATCATTCCCAATGAGTAAAATATCATCAACGTATAACACAAGGAAAAACACCTTACCATCAATGATACGCTTGTAGACACAAGGCTCATCGACGTTCTGCTCAAAGTTATAAGATTTGATCGTAGTATCAAACCTTATATTCCAAGATCTAGATGTCTGCTTAAGCCCATAAATGGACCTTTGTAACTTGCAAACTTTTTGCTTCTGACCTTGGGTTATGAACTCCTTTGGTTGTACCATATAGATACTCTCATCAAGATTGTCATTCAAGAAAGCAGTCTTGACGTCCATTTGCCAAATCTCATAGTCATAATATGTGGCAATGGAAAGAAGAATCCTAATGGATTTATGAATGGCTACTAACGAGAAAGTCTCTTCATAGTCAACTCCATCTTTCTGGGTATAACCCTTTGCCACTAGTCTAGCCTTGAAAGTCTATATTTTCCCATCTATTCCTCTTTTTCTCTTGTAGATCCACTTGCAACCTATTGGTTTTACTCCATTAGTTTGGTCTATAAGTTCCCAGACTGAGTTAGAGTACATAGACTTCATCTCGAGGTTCATGGCTTTGAGTCATTCCTCTTTAGCAGTATCTTCCATTGCACTACGATAGGTCAATGGATCATATATACCATCACAAGATGAAATAACTTGCACCTCTCTATTTCCTAGATAGTGTTCAGGTTGTCGTACAACCCTCCCATTATGTGTAGGTGGTATGGTATCCTGATAAACTTGTATCTGACTCTCAGATGTAGAAGGTATTATGTCTTTGTCAACATTTGATAATGGTGTACTGATCATACCAGTAAGTAACTCCTCAAGTAACACTTTACTTTGAGATTTGAATTCTCTCATATAATCCTCTTCAAGAAATATAGCATTTGTCGACACAAAAACTTTATTATCTTCTAGACTATAAAAGAATCCACCCATAGTTTTCTGAGGGTAACCTATAAATAGTTCCAACTTAGTAGTCTTGTTCTTTAGCACATGTGCTGGACACCCCCATATGCGAAAATATCGCAAACTAGCTTTACAACCATTCCACAACTCTAATGGATTCTTAGGAACAGACTTAGAAGGAACTACATTCATGATATACATTTTCGTTTCCAATGCAATCACAAAATGAACTAGGTAGAGTGTTATAACTAAACATTGATCTTATCATGTCTAGTAGAGTTCGATTTCTCCTTTCTGCAACACCGTTTTGTTGTGGTGTTCCAGGTGCTGTGAAATAATTCCATGCTCAACTAAGAATTCCTCGACATCTCTATCAAGGTATTCTTTTCCGCGAACTGATCGCCGAATTTTGATGCTTTTACCTAACTGGTTCTCAACCTCAGCACGATATTCTTTGAACTTTTCAAATGTATCTGACTTGTGCTGCATTAGGTAAACATACCAATGTTAGTGTCCTAGACATGCCACGGGATCTCTAAGTGTGATTTGTGGGTGAAAATTCCCAAAGAAAGTTACGGAAAAACTTACATTGGTTGGTGGAAGTTCAAAACTTTTATGGATGTTGAAGAAGCTCCAAGCCTTTGTAGAGTGTTTCCAACACTTGGGTGAGTTTCCCTATCTCCTTAAATTGACTCTTATATGCTAGCAAGAATAAAAAATGAAAGAAAAATTGCCCTCCAAGAGTTGCATATTTTCGGCCAAGAGAGAGATGTGAGTGAGAGAGTGAATAGTTAGTTGTTTAAAAAACAAGCGTGTGTTATATTTGGTTTCCAAAACCAAGTTGGTTAAAAGTAAGTGGTTTTGTGAAAACCATTTACTTTAACCAACTACCACCATCACCTTTGACAAGTGATGTGAGTAGTGGGTCCCACCCAATTTAAATTGAACGAATTTGGGCCCGGTTTCGTTTAATCCGATTAAACGAATTTTCCGTCGCAACGTAATTAAATCCAATTTAATAAAATAATAATGCCTCGTAAAATTATTACGGAATTCGCTTACGAATTAATTCTAAATTAATTTGTTCGCTTGAATTAAAATCCAATTTTAATTCTGTATTGAAATCCGATTTCAATTAATATATCCAATATATTATTTTAGCCCAAATAAATAAATTAAATAGAAAAATCCAATTTAACTATTAAATTTATTTTACCGATTAATTCCAAATTAATCCCAGATTAATTTTCTCTCTGTTAATTAATCCCAGATTAATTCTTGCCGTAATTAATCCCAGATTAATTTTCTCTCTCATAATTAATCCCAGATTAATTTTTTTCGATTCAAATATCATCGGTGAATCTTTCAGAAGCGACCTAAGAGATTCATGGATATGTTGGCAGTAAATCCGGTTGTCGGACTATCCGAACACGTGTGTACCCTGTACCACGTTCTTACCGATTTACAAGACATGGTTGGCTTCTAGAAAAGCACCGTGCCTACCCAATTCTCCAGAAATATTCAACGAGGAATATATAATCTTTATCTGGCGTAGTATACTAAGTATTGCGTATTACGATCCAGTATCAGATGTCACATGCAAGGCCTGGGGCTGGAATTGTGTTTGCCCCGTACGAAGCATATATCAGATCACTAGCAACTAGTCTCTGTAATCGGATAATCATGACCTAGTCATACTATCCCGATAGCTATAGCATTTAAGAGTACTAGTTATGTATCCATGCATGATCATCATCTCCATATGACTGAAGTGATACTTCCATCTTGACATCACACCCAATACACTATGATTTTCAGTATACCCAGAAGAGGCGTACACAGAACCTGTTAAAGCTCCGGACGACCAAAACCAAAGTATACTGATTGTCGCAAGTTTTAGCGATGTAAGTTTCAGGTTAAGACCACATACACCTACCCTGATTCGGATTCCCATAGACACATAGTTATAATACTAATGGGACTCCGAGGGGTTTATCTAGAGCGAAGCTGTTCCCGGTCCAACGGCTAACAGAACCTCCTATCACACTTCCATAAGTATCAAATACTTAAATATATGAGAACTATGTCGTTAAGCTTCCATAACGCGCACAAGTGTAATACTAGCCTATTCCGCATTATCGATGTACAGTCTCGATAATACTACGACTATGAATATTTAATGATTAAACCTTTCGTGGATTAATATTGTCTCATATCTTATTAATCTGGTACTAATCATATGGACTTTTATCATTTATATATCCAAGTAATCCAATTACAAAAATGATAAAAGAGCAATTTCCTTTGTCACATAGTTAATTTGTACAAAGAACATCATGTCTTTTACAAATAGTGATGTTATGGGTCATAATTGTCCAACAACCAATATCTTGAATAATCGTCAATAAAAGTGACGAAGTATTCATAACCACCTCGGGCTTTTACCTTCATCGGTCCGAAAATGTCCGAATGTATTAACTCAAGTGTTTCTTTGGCTCTTATTCTTTTTCAAGTAAAAGGTCTCTTAGTCATTTTGCCTTCTAAACAGGATTTACAGACAGGTAAAGTACAAAGTCTTAACTGATTTAAAACTTCATTCTTAATTAGTCTATCTATCATGTCAAGGATAATATGACCAAGTCTAAGGTGTCATAGATTGGTATCATCTTGAGAAATCTTTTGCCATTTAGTTTTAGATCTTTCAATCTTAAACATTTCAGTATTAAACAGTGATTCATGTGTTAATGGTCTTAACACATATAAATTATTCTCAGATTTTCATGTGCAAATTGTTAATCCATTTCTACTAATAATAAATTATTTATTATCAAATGAAACAGAAAAATCACATTCCATGAGTTTTGTTACATAAATTAAATTCATTCGAAAACCAGGAATATAAAACACATCATTCAAACATAAATAACTTTTTTTAAAATTCAAATTGGAAACTCCCACTGCTCTACCTGAAACAACATTCTTTATCCCAACTTTCATGGTGAAGCTACCTTCAGCAAGGTCCTTCCATGAATCAAGTAGCTGCAAAGAACAACAAACATGGTTAGTGGCACCAGAATCAACAATCCCAGCGGATTTATCATCCTCCACTAAAAGAGACTCAATGACTAGTAAATCATATTTACCTGCATTATTTTTCTCCTTAAGCTCAGCTAGGTATTTTGGACAAATCCTTTTCCAATGCCCTTATTGTTCACAATGTAAACATTTTCCTTTGGCATTGGTACCTTTAGAGCCTTTGCCTTCCAATTGTCTTTCTTCTTTTCTTTACAGATTTAGAAGATTCGACAACATTTGCCTCAGCATTGGACCTACGAGGACCCATCATCGTGGACTCGTAATTAGTGAGCTCATTTAGCAGTTCAGTCAATGTAAAAGTCAACTTGTTCATAGAACAATTACTTTTAAAATGTAGGAAACTCTTTGGAAGTGTTTCCATGATCATTGTCACCTGGCTTTGCACATTAATACGTGCACCATAAGTTTCGGCCATATTTAGATGAGACATCATCCTTAATCTATGATCTCGGAATGATGTACCTTTCTTCACCCTAGCGATCAAAATAGAGGCAATAACCTCATGTTGTGCCCGCTCCGAAGGCTGCCCAAACATGTTCTGTAAAGACTGCTGACCGGTGCGTAATCACACGCGTATAACGCAAGCGCACATATCGTTCAAGTAGTATAAAAAGTATCGATCCCACGAGGACTTAATACATAATCTATTAATTTTATGAGGTCAAATGATTACTAGTATCTAACAGGTTGATTGATTGATTTGAAATGGTGATGATTCTAAATTTAAAAAAACAAGTAAATAAAATTACACGAAAGTAGGTGTAAGAAAATTCAATATTAAGAAACTATCTAGGGTTGTAAATCTTCCAATATCATTTTAAAGATGAAGTGGTTATTTCATGTTTGTGTAATATATTGGTTTACTAACCTGGAACACTAAATTATGCGAAAGCCTTTGTCGATGGTCAGACGCAAATACCCAGTATAACCCAATTGAACCATATGTCTATGTCAACCAAATTACCTGGATTCATTAAGTTTAAGTTCCAATTATGATTACCCCCGCCCGACAGGTCTATCCTATAAGGAAATCTATTAAAGGGTTATCTATCTTCAATGAAGATCGTGTGCTATTAAGTCTAAGGCTGAAACCTAAAATTCCTTTGTCAAGTTTATTTTAGATTTACCAGGTCAATCTTATTAGTGGCCAATTAACAAGATGCATTAAGCTTAAGACTTAATAAATAAACCTTTAATAAGTGATATTAGAATTCATCACAACCCTAGATAACTAACTTAGTTACGACACATAACTAGGGCTAGTAAAAACTTAAATAAAATAATATATATAAAGTAAAATGCTGCAAAGTAAATTGCTGAAAAGTAAATGACGGAAAGTAAATGCTGAAATTAAATACTGAAAATTAAATGCTGAAAAGTAAATGCTGAAAGTAAATTACTGAAAGTAAATTACTGAAAAGTAAATGCTGAAAGTAAATTGCTGAAAAGTAAATAAAGTAAAAGTACAATAAAAGAAAATGTTGAGGTAAAAGGATCCACTTTTATTACTTCTATTTTAGATATCTCCCTTAATATAATATATTAACTTTGCATGATAATTACCAACCAGCCATATAGGCGGTATCCAGATTAAGTCAAATCAATAATTAATTCCAACCGACCAATCAGGCGGTATCCAGTTTAGTCAGGTTAAAACCAATTTAAATAATTACCAACCGACCAATATGGCGGTATCCTCGTTAAGTCGGGTTTTAACTAGTTTATTTATTATAATTAAGGGAGATTAATCTAAATATTAGTAATAAAAGTTTTACCTTTTACCCCCAACAAAGGGGAGTTACCTCATCATTACTGAAAAGTAAAAACTGAAAAATTAAAGAAAGAAAAGTATTGTGCGTAAAAGTAAATTGCGGAAAGTAAAAACTGAAAAGTAAAGAAAAGAAAGTGCGAAAGCGGAAATTAATTACTGAAAAGCTGTAAATAAACAAATAAGATACAATCTTCTTAGTATTCTTAAGGAATTCCTTAGAAGAAAATATGAATTTACAAATGAAATGGCTTGGTATTTATAGGCAAAATTTTGCCTCCATCAAATCATCCACCAAATCCATTATAAATTACTCCACTAATTGATCCACTAATTGCTCCACCAAATCAATTATTAATTGCTCCACTAATTGATTATCATGTTTGGTGGTGATTTGATAATTTTTATTATTTATTTATTAATTTATTTTTTGCTTTGAAAATGATTGAAAATGACTTTAATAATTACACACAACACACTTCTGGATGGTTCATCAATTTCGGGCATGAAATCGTCCGAATTCGAAATTATTTTGTCTTTCAAAGTTTTGGATCTTTGAGTCTTCGTTAATATGGAACTTGAATAAACTCAATCCGATATCGGAGTAAAATGTTATGCCCAAAATACGACAAATGCGCAAAACTGAAATTTCCAAAACTGCACTTCGTTAAAACGCTCTTTCAAGTTTCCAATCTCCAAAATTAATATGTCAAGTCCAATTTTTGCCCTTATTTGACACACATTTCGTCCTAAATGATTTCATTGTGTCCCAATATTATTTTATCTGCAAAATAAACTAAAACACATCAAAACGTTCATCCAACCCGAGAAATTAAATAAAATATTAAGTAAAAGGGGCGGTAAATATTGATATATTTTCCGATCATCAACTGCATAATCAATGATGCCGTCTCTATAGGCTGATGTTGTGCAGCAAAAACCTCAGACATGGATGCTATCAAATAGCTATGGCCTTTCTCATCGGCCTTAATCCAGTTATTATAGGCATTACGTGCAGCTCTGCCAGCATTAGGTGCTGGCTCAGGAGGACATTCCTCCATTAGGACAAAATTAAGGGCTTCGCATACCAAAATAACATTCATGTCACTTTTCCATTTAACATAATTTTCCCCGGTTAATTTTTCTTGTTGTTTGAGAATTTAGATAATTGCAGATGCCATAACTGAAAAAACAATAAACGCGCATTCAACATTCATTCATCCCATATTAAAATTGTCAAACATTTAGGCATACAATTAAACATGATGCATGATCAATGTATAATGAATTAGAAACCTAAAATAATTACTATGTAACAGTTATCTATCATCCCACAAATAAGTGTCGTCGTAGGGTAGGTCAAGTATTCGTATGATAGATTGAGACATTCTCAATTGATTAATATATCTGAAATAATTCTTATTCCTATATCAATCAACTACTGTCATTTTGATCAAGGAAGCTTTGATTAACAACTTAATCATTTCTTTATGAGTGTGACCTATTATTTCGGAACCCTTGGACTTAACTAGTGAAGGGTCGCCGTAGGGTAGGTCAAATCACCAGATACATCTAGAGTCTCTATCCTCTCGGAATCCAAACCTAATATTGACCTAAAATGTACATCATCCATAAGGGGATGAGAGCAAAGTCGTCTCGAGGCGCCTTTTGAATCTCACATATATGGATAACAATAGAGATCGCGTGATATATTGTGGTATACCCATCTCCCACTCACTATTTTGAAGTTTAAGGTTTCTATCACACTAGTTTCTAATGTATTAAGATTATGCTCAGCTAAAATTATATCTTTATTAATACTAGTGGATTATTAGTGATCTAATCAATTTTTAACTCTTAAAATTTTATTCACTAATCTCGATTAGTCTCTACTAACCAATTAACTTAATTAAGCCAATTTAATCAAGTACCTTTAGTGATCTAATCAAATCAACTATTAAATTATTAGTCCACTAAAAAGTTTTAAAAATTAAAATTCAACGAACGGACCAAATGTCATTAAACCATTTAATTGATAAAAGCACATTATTTATTCCAAAAATACATGATATTGTATCCCAATTGCAGACCATATTACCATACTTTCGGAATCGGCTATGGAATTTACGTCCGAGTTTCCATCCGATATACCAAGGAAAATAATGTACTCATAAGGTCCATTTGTATTAAAACTTGATTTCGTAATTTTTAAAACTTTTAAACCAATTAATCTTATTAATTCATTTGCATGAATCTCATATTCTTATTTAACTATTAAATTTACATAAAATCATATTTTATGACAAGAATATCATGCATGTTTACATGTTATGGCATATGAAAATGCAAGAGTAAGCAACCTAGGCTATATGACATGTTATTAAACATTTTAAAACATACATATTACCCAGGTACGGGCGTCGTGACTCCCACTAGTGGGCGTCGTGACACCTACAATTCTAGTAACAGGAATTGCATCAGGTCTGCATCGCATCGCGACACGAGGAGACCTGTGTCGTGACATGACACAAGGCAGTAGCATCCAATGGCTTCGCATATGTTCCGCGTCGCGATGCGAGAAGGTTTGCGTCGCGACGCAACCTAATTTCCAGAGCTAGAAATTGTAAAAACATACACATAACAAATTACGTTAACTGGGCTCTTATTTTTCTATACTAATCTAATTAATACAATAAATCCAAGGCATCATTTGGTTTTCAAATCTTGCTCCATGGTGTGTTATTGAGTTCTTTGCGAAATTTCTTCGTCATAAGTCTTTTACGACATCGGCTCCTCCAAGTTACAAAATTGGGTTACATAATGGACTTATGACAAAGGAAATGAACGTACAACACTTGAAAGAATATGACCTTATGGTCTTACATTCCCAATACTAAAAATAAGATCCGGAAAAATTAACGATCAACGTAATACATTCATCACATGAATCAAAATAAACATTCATCACATGAACATTAAAATCATTCAACTCATGAATCTAATTGTGCCTACTCATCACAACATGCAATCTAATAATCTACATCTCATATAAATTATTAAAAACTTAAAACTTAAAGGAGAAGGGTTAAGAACATTTTTCAACCTTAAGCTATAATACCAATTGTAGGAAACAAATTTCCTTAGCGCAGTGGAGGTTGCTAATGTGGGCACCGGCTCTGGTATGGACCTTTAAAAAAAAATTTGCTTCAACTCTTGAAAAATGGATTTTGCTTCTTTGATGTAGATGAGTTTCCTTTGATGTCCAACACTTGGATCAACCACCCGATCTTCCGAACTATGACTCAAAACCAACAAACCGAAGTGTGGGCTTCACTCACAAAGATCAACTCTAAACAATTTAGAGAAGTATAAAATCAAACTCTAAATAATTTAGAGAATGAAGATGTCACAAATGTGTTTGGCTTTTTGAATTTTCTTTCAAACACTCTCACAACAATTGTGAATGCTTGAACTCTCTCTCTCTTTTCTCTACTTTGCACTTGTATGAATGAATGAAATGGTAACCCTTGGAAGTGAGGAGAGATGGTAGAGATTATATTCTCTTACACAAATTAACTAACTCTGTCATTAAGCATCTAATATTTTCTTGCAATGGCAAACATATTAATGTGAATGTCATACGAAAGCATAAGAAATATTAAGCTAAAGACAAAGACTTTGTCATTAAGCATCTAATGCTTTCTTACAATGGAAAACACATTAATGTTAAGGCCATACCAAAGCATAAGAATTGTTTAGCTAATGACAAAGTCATTAGGTGTATACATGCCACCAAATAGACATAATAAGTTGGAGAGCATGGTAAGCCATATGGCTTTGTCTCCAAGGTAAATAAAAAAATCATTATCTTAATAATGATTTAATTACCTTCAATTATGTTATAGTAATTATCTCATAATTATTACTAACATGATTAATCATGATTTGATTATCTCATAATCAAATAATTCTAGAAAACATTAAGTTAAACTAATTTAAGATAGTTTTCATTTGTGACAAAAATATTATTAATCTCATTAATAATATATAATTATAATGTGAGCATATTATTAGACAATCTAATTATATTAGGTTTGCTACCATTAATCGAGCTAGTATGGGGACCAAATGGACCTACGGTTCCGAGCTCCAATAATTTTGAAATATTAATTAAACTCTTTAATTAAATATTATGAATTATTAACTTCACGTTATTCCACTAAAAACTTGAAGTTGAACTCTCGTTACCGTAGATGGAAAATAAAAGCCGAACAACTTCAGTGTCTATCGATATAGTCATTACATATGGATATAGCCCTTCACGAATATCTCATAAATAGAGTCGGGTCATAAGTCCGTTAAACCCCTCTAAATATTTTGTCTCTTAAGCACTATTGATTCTATAATGAACAATTAATTCATAACAATTATGAATATAAAACTTTCTATTCGTAATAGAAAAATTGAGCGTTCAAATTGTTCAAGTCCCGAATCAATTCTTAAAAGAGATATTCTTCTGCTTCTCGTAAGAATGAGTGAATTTCATGTCTATGTAAAACGTTCTCAGCTACACACCAAATCATATCCCCAAAATACGTAGTTATTGGCCGGGAATGCAACACCGAACTCACCATAGTAAATCAAAGGACATAGCATATCATGTAGGAGTTCGTAGTTCACTCAAGATTAAGATCGAATCCATATATGACCATCTAGTAGATAAAATGAATTTCTTGGGTTAACTGAAATTAAAAGAAATTCATATTTATTTGAATCCAGTCCTATATGATCTCATCATACAAGGTGCCTACATTCTCATGTCACTACATGAACGATCCCGGATCAAGGTCGTCGTACAAATATAGAATGGACCGCAGCTATAGATAAACCACAAACAAATTACCCTATTTGTTTGCTCTCTATGGACTATTTAGATTACTAACTTCAGACTTAAATCCTCTCGTGCATCAAACATACACAAAGTCTGAAAATACAAGAGTAATCAAGGTAAACAAGACAATTGGACAATATGCGATTTAAATCAAACAACTTTGATAAATGAATAATGCATTTATTATTATTACAATAATCAATTTCGTTTACGATACATGAAGTTCTAGGACATATATCTCAACAATACTTTCACGATGATCAACTACTTTCATATAGTCATCATTAGTCTTCTAGAAGAGTATTTTCTCACTTTACCCCATACGTCACTTGACTCAAGAGTAGATTGGGCTGTAATCTCATCTTCGTTCCTCGAGTCAACATACCAAGGTGAATGATACTGGTCAAAACTCCCTCTAACCTCTTCAACTAGGTCGGGTTACTAAGCATGGACCCTCTCGGGTCGGTTAACATAAATACTCAAATGAACCTAAATCCAACACTTCTTCTTTAGGTCGAGTCGCTATACTAACCTCGTTTCATCATCAACATACTCAGCCCTTGCATGAACCCCTCCCTATAGTGGGGTCGGGTCCTTCTGTCAAATTCAGTCTGTCTCTTGGGCCTTTAGGCCCCTATTATATATTTTTGGCTAAGTAGACTACCAATTCTGACTCTCGATATTTAAATCTTTTTCCGAATAAAAAATCATCATCAACAATATATATATTTCTACTGGATAGATGTATTAAATATATCTTATATAAATTTTTTTTTCTCCTCCTAAATGCCAATAAGCTACCATCATTTTAAAATTTTGTGTGTTTTTTTTTAAAAAATAAATAAATTCAGAACCCTACTAATCTGTTTGACTATTCATATTTAAAAAGCAGATTGAAATCGAAGTCTTTAATTTTAACATTTTTCAGAGAGGTATTTGTTATTGTTTAAATTGGTTTGTTTTGTTGGCATTGAACAGGCTACGCAGACGTAGAAGAAGATATGAGCTAAGCAAAATGATGTGAGACTCAAAATTCAAAAATTTATTAAATGTGTCATATAAATTATTAAAAAAAATCTTATTTATTAATAAGATAATTTTAATTTGTTCTTTTTAAAATAAAATAAAACTTTAGCCTTGATAAGTCAATGTTTTGGCAATATTACTGTCAGCGATTCTGGTTTGTGTTGTGATGAACACTAAAAAGTGTGCACTTAATAAAAGAGAAACTAATCATTTTATACTTATAATTTCATTAATCTCCTTAATTTAGCATATTTTTAAATAATAATTAAATTTATGTTTTATATATTTTTATTGTGATTTTTATTCTTATGAAGGTGAAATAATACTTTGAATGCATAACTTGGAAAAATGGACGTGACATTTGAATTTTGGAGGTCAGAAACTTGAAAGGGCAATCTAACAGTATACAATTTCAGAAATTTCAGTCTTGCGCAATTTACGTATTTTTGCAAAATAAAAGAAGACTCAAATATCTACAATTTTGATGTTGACAAGATTCTCTAGTTCTAAAGTTTCAAAGTCGAAAATGATGAAAAATCCAAAGTGTGTTATTTATAATTATTAAAGTAAAGTCAAATAAAATAAAAATAAAAATTATCCACATGAGACTTTCATCAATTGCAAATTACAATTTGCAATTTGTAATTTGCAATTGATGAAGGCTGAGCGTCCTCTTTAAATAAGAGGATGCTCAGTCTTCAAATGACATGTTTTCTTTCACTTCTCTTAGAATTTGGGAGAGAGTATCTTGTGTGTTTTAATTTTTAAAATCTTTTTGTAATTTCTTTTTCTTTCAGTAATAAAATTATGTGTGATAAGAGGATGCTTAGCCTTCAAATGACATGTTTTCTTTCAATTCTCTGTAGAATTTGGGAGAGAGTGTCTTGTGTGTTTTAATTTTTAAAAGCTTTCTCGTAATTTTTTTTTCTTTCGGTAACAAAATTATGTGTGTTTTTATTCAAATTATGAGTAGCTAATTTCTTTTTGTTAAGGTAAAGGGTGAATCTTTTCATATGAAAATATTGATTAATCTCACTTATATTATAATATATAAATTATAATCTAATGATTAATATTAAATTTAAATCTGGATTAATTATTGACAAATTTTGCTACCGCTTATATTACTGGTTTTATTTATTTGGCATAATTGAGTATCTGACTGGATTTGTTATAGACAAAAGTTATCACCGCCTTCATGACTGGTTTTATATGTTTTGACATAATTAATTTTTGAAATAAATTAATTGGGTAATAATGATAATTTATATATTATAAAAAGTGAGATTTCTAAATTTGAAATATTAAAAGTGGATCTCCTAACCCAGTTTTTTATTTTATTGTTGTAATTCAATTTAAAACTTTCCAGTCACTTCAAACAAATCAAGCCTTTTTATTTTTATGCAAATTTTTATTTTATTTTACTAAATTTATTCCATGTGGATCGACCCCGAACTTACCAGATTATTTTATTATTTCGGCACTCTTATACTTGGGAGTAAAGAACCATTTTTGCGTAAACTCTTTTAAAATAATTATATAAATGCTTCGATGTTATGTGCGTGCTAATATGTGAAAGCAATTCTTACTAGTTAGCTATGTCATTCCTACTAGTTAGTTATGTACTTGATGAATATAGATATTGAATTGTTTATTAAAATTCCTAGTTAGATTAAAACCTTCATCTCTTTCCTATTATCCATTTAAATTTTAATTATTTATTTTCAATAAATATTTTTAAATTACAATTTTATAGAGATGTAAAAAAATCATTTGATATTTATAAAAATATATGAATTATAGATATTATAAGGACTTGAATGAAAATTTTACTTACATACACATTTATATATATATATATATATATATATATATATATATATATATATATATATTTTAAATCATTGGAAATCTTGTTACTGTCTCTAAGAAATGTCAAGGATCCTAAACATGATTCTAGTGTGAATATAATCAAAAATAAGTTGCGGAATACTTACATTGATTTGGATGAGAAGTTCAAAACTTTCTTTGTTGTAGATGCTCCAAGCCTTTGTGTTGAGTTCCAAACTCTTGGGTGAGTTTCCCTATTACCTTCAAAGACTCCCAAAGTGCTAGTTTTGATGAAAAATTGAAAGAAAATTTTCTCTTCAAGAGAGTGTAATAATCGGCCATGAGAGAGTGAGGGAGAGAATGAATAGTTCTTGTGTTTTCTAAAAAACAATTACCAAAAATTGGTAGGTGTGATGTGTAATAAATCCAATTGTGGGTCCCACCTAATTAATTTCAAATCAAGTTGGCTTGTACAACGCACTTTAGGCCCGGTTCGTTTAATCCGACTAAACAAATTTTATCTCGCTACGTAATTAAATCTGATTTAATTAAATAATAATACCCAGTAAAATTATTACGGAAGTCGCTTACAAATTAATTTCAAATTAATTCGTTCGCTTGAATTAAAATCCAATTTTAATTCCGTATTGAAATCCAATTTAAATTAATATATCAGATATATCATTTTAGCCAAATTAAATAGTAAAATCCAATTTAACTATTAAATTTACTTTGCCGATTAATTCCAAATTAATCGCGTTCTCTCTTCTAGTCGAATTAATTCCAGATTAATTCATACCGTAATTAATCCCAGATTAATTCTTTTTCTCATAATTAATCCCAGATTAATTATTGCCTTAATTAATCTCAGATTAATTTTCTCTCTCATAATTAATCCCAGATTAATTCTGTTCGAGTCAAATGTCATCGGTGAATCTTTGGGAAGTGACCCAAGAGATCCATGGATATGTTGGCAGTAAATACGATCATCGGACTATCCGAACACGTGCGTATCTGGTACCACGTTCTTACCGATTTACAAGACATGGTTGGCTTCTAGCAAAGCACTGTGCCTACCTAATTCTCCAGAAATATATTCAACATGGAATATATATAATATGTATCAGGCGTAGTATACAATGTATTGCGTATTACGATCCAGTATCGGATGTCACATGCTAGGTCTAGGGCTGGAATTGTGTCTGCCCCTTCCGAAGCATATATCGGATCACTAGCAACTAGTCTCTGTAATCGGATAATCATGACCTAGTCATATTATCCCGATAGCTGCAGCATTTAAGAGTACTAGTTTTGTATCCATGCGTGATCATCATCTCCATATGACTTAAGTGATACTTCCATCTTGACATCACACCCAATACACTACGATTCTCAGTATACCCATAAGAGGCGTACACAGAACCTGTTAAAGCCCCGGATGACCAAAACCAAAGCGTACTGATTGTCGCAAGTATTAGCGATGCAAGTCTCAGGTTAAGACCACATACACCTACCCTGATTCGGATTCCCATAGACACATAATCATACTACTAATGGGATTCCAAGGGGTTTATCCAGAGCAAAGCTATTCCCGGTCCAACGGCTAACAGAACCTCCTATCACACTTGCATAAGTATCAAATACTTAAATATATAAGAATTATGTCGTTAAGCTTTCATAACACGCACAAGTGTAATACTAGCCTATTCCGCATTATCGATGTCCATTCTCGATAATACTACGACTATGGATATTTAATGATTAAATCGTTCGTGGATTAATACTGTCTCATATCTTATTAATCAGGTACTAATCATATGGACTTTTATCATTTATATATCCAAGTAATCCAATTACAAAATGATAAAAGAGCAATTTCCTTTGTCACATAGTTAATTTGTACAAAAACACCATGTCTTTTACAAATAGTGATGATATGGGTCATAATTGTCCAAAAATCTCCCACTTGGCCTATAGCCAATCACTCAAGTGTCCAACACTTGAACTATTTTCGAGTCACTCAAAATTTTGCTAAGATATCGCTTTCGTCAGCGGATATGCAAGGTTATCATATGAAACGATCTTTCGATCTTGACATCGCCACGATGTATGATCTCACGAATCAGATGAAACCTTCGAAGTACATACTTGGATCATTGATGATACCATAATTCCTTAGCATGTGATGTAGCCCATCTCAGCTACTAACAGAACTACTCCTAATCCAATTAGGAATTTTATAGATCCAAAATGTTTCTTTTGCTGCCTTAGCCGCAGTAATGTATTCCGCTTTTTTTGTTGAATTGGCAACAGTATCTTGCTTGGAAGATTTCCAGCTCACTGTTCCGTTGTTCAAATAAAATATGTACCCTTATTGCGACTTATAGTCGTCTTTATCGGTTTGGGAACTTGCATCGGTGATCTCAGTCACCTCAAGTTCTCCATCTCCATAAATTAAGAAAGAATCCTTAGTTCGTCTAAGATACTAAAGGATGTTCTTAACATCAATCCAGTGACCATCACCTGGATCGGCCTGATTGTGACTACATATGCTCAAAGCGTATGAGACACCAGGTCGCGTACATGTTATGGCATACATGATCGATCTGACTGCTTAAGCGAACGGGATCCGATTCATTGCATCTCTCTCATCTTAAGTTTTATGACACATGTCCTTAGATATAGAGAAGCCATATGTTAATGTACGAGTTCTCGGAGAGTGCCAACAAATTTTAGATCTATCCCAGTAGATCCTTATTCCTAGAATAAAGGTTGCATCTCCCAAGTTTTTCATGGAGAATTTTAATGAAAGCCAAGCTTTCACCGATTTTAGTATGGGAATGTCATTGCTAAGAAGAAATACATCATCAACATATAGGACAATCAATGTCAGTGCGCTCCCACTAACCTTCTTATATACACAAGAATCATCATCGTTTTGAATGAAACCATATACCATTATGATCTTATCAAAACGTTGGTTCCAAGAACGCAATGCTTGCTTCAATCCATAAATGGATCGATTTAACTTGCAAACCTTGTTTGCATGTTTTGGCACGAAAAAACTGTCAGGCTGTTGTATGTAAACATCCTCCAAAAGGTTTCCGTTAGGGAAAGCGGTTTTGACGTCCATGTACGATATTTCATAATTTAAATATGCAGCAATAGCAAGTATTATCCGAATGGATTTATGTAAGTGTTCCTAGAACATGCCAAGATCGTCTAAGAGTGATTCATGTGTGAATTAATCAAAGGGAGTTGCGGAATACTCACATTGATCGGATAGAGTTCAAAACTGTTTCTTCTTTGTTGGATGTGTTGGAAGATACGGAGCTTGAGATCGAGTTCCAAACTCTCGGATTAGTCTCTCTATCACCTTATTTAACTCATTTAAGTGCTAGCTTGTTGAAACTTTACAAAATTTCAAGAAGAATGAACCAAGTTCACGCCCAAATGGAAGAGAGAAGGAGATGAATAGTGTTTTTGCATTTTGATTTCTAAAATCAATTACCAAAAAACAAATCCAAAAAGTTGTATATACTTTTTCCAAAAAAGCTAAAGTGTATTTGACCATAAACCTTTACAAGCTTCCAACCACTTCCATCACTCAAGTGACATGTTGATGTAAGTAGGTGGGCCCTACTTTAAATTCAAAATTCAAGTGGGCTTGCGCAACAAATTTCGGGCACGGTTTCGTTTAATCCGATTAAACGAATTTTCTGTCGCAACGTAATTAAATCCAATTTAATTAAATAATAATGTCTCGCAAAATTATTACGAAAATCGCTTACGAATTAATTCCAAATTAATTCGTTCGTACGAATTAAAATCCAATTTTAATTCCGCATTGAAATCCAATTTCAATTAATATATCTAATATATTATTTTAGACCAATTAAATAAATTAAATAGTAAAATCAAATTTAACTATTAAATTTATTTTGCCGATTAATTCCAAATTAACCGCGTTCTCTCTTCTCGATGAATTTAATCCCAGATAAATTCTCGTCGCAATTAATCCCAGATTAATTATTTCTCTGTTAGTTAATCCCAGATTAATTATGTTCGAGTCAAATGTCATCAGTGAATCTTTGAGAGGCGACCCAAGAGATCCCCGGATATGTTGACAGTAAATACGGTTATCGGACTATCTGAACACGTGCGTACCCGGTACCACGTTCTTACCGATTTACAAGACATGGTTGGCTTCTAGCAAAGCACCGTGCCTACCCAATTCTCCATAAATATTCTTTAAAGGAATATGTAATCTTTGTCAGGTGTAGTATACGTAGTATTGCATATTACGATCCAGTATCGGATGTCACATGCTAGGCCTGGGGCTGGAATTGTGTCTGCCCCGTACGAAGCATAAATCAGATCTCTGGTAACTAGTCTCTATGTTCGGATAATCATGACCTAGTCATATTATCCCGATGACTGCAGTACTTAAGAGTACTAGTTTCATATCCTACTTGATCATCATCTCCATATGACTGAAGTGATACTTCCATCTTGACATCACATCCAATACACTACGATTCTCAGTATACCCATAAGAGGCGTACACATAACCTGTTAAAGTCTCGGACGACCAAAACCAAAGTATAATGATTGTCGCAAATATTAGCGTTGCAAGTCTCAGGTTAAGACCAAATACATCTACCCTGATTCGGATTCCCATAGACACATAGTCATACTACCAATGGGATTCCGAGGGGTCTATCCAGAGCGAAGCTGTTTCCGTACCATCGGTAAACAGAACCTCATATTATACTTGAATGAGTATCCAATACCCAAATATCCATAACGGCATAGTTCTCATATATTTGGGTATAAGATACTCATGCAAGTGTAGTAGGAGGTTGTATTTTACCGATGGTACGGAAAACACATTCGCTCTGGATAGACCCCTCGGAATTACATTGGTAGTATAACTATGTGTCTATGGAAGTCTGAATCAGGGTAGGTGTATTTGGTCGTAACATGAGACTTGAACCGCTAATACTTGCGACAATCAATGTACTTTGCTTTTGGTCGTCCAGGGCTTTAACATGTTCTGTGTACGCCTCTTCTGGGTATATTGAGAATCATAGTGTATTGGGTGTGATGTTAAGATGGAAGTATCACTCCAGTAATAGTGGAGATGATGATCACGTAGGATACAGAACTAGTTCTCTTATATGTTGCAGCTATCGGGATATTATGACTAGGTCATGTTTATCCGATTATAGAGACTAGTTACCAGAGATCCGATATGTGCTTCGTACGGGGCAGACACATTTCCAGCCCCAGGCCTTGCACGTGACATCCGATACTGGATCGAGATACGCAATACTATGTATACTACGCCTGATATAGATCACATATTCTTGTAAGGATATTTCTGGAGAATTGGGTAGGCATGGCGCTTTGCTAGAAGCCAACCTTGTCTTGTAAATCGGTACAAACGTAGTACTAGGTACTTCTGTGTTCGGATAGTTCGACGATCGGATTTACTGCCAACATATTCGGGGATCTCATGGGTCGCTTCCCGAAGATTCACCGATGACGTATGACTCGCACTTTATTAATCTGGGATTAATTAGATGAGAGAGAAAATTAATATGAGATTAATTGCGGAGATATTTTATCTGGGATAAAATATTAATTAAAGAGATAGAACGATTAATTTGGAATTAATTGATAAATTAATATATTCGATATATTAAACGAAATTGGATTTCGACGCGGAGTTAAAATTAGATTTTAATTTGGGCGAACGAGTTAATTTAGAATTAATTCGTTAGCGACGTGAATAGTAATTTTACTAGGCAAAGTTATTTAATTAAATTAGATTTAATTACGTCGCAACGGAAAATTCGTTAATTTGGAATTAGCGAACCCGAGCCCGGGAGTGTTTACGGGCGCATTCGCATTGCGAATTTAAGTGCGGCCCACAAGTCACATCAAGCGTCAAATCATTAGTCACATCAAACGTCAAATCACTTGTCACTTAGAGTGATGTGATGTCTAGTCACTTTGAGTGATATGACAACTTGTCACTTGATTGATTGATGGAAGTTGTTGAATGCATTTAATGCATTTTTTGCTCCAAATTCCTTTGACTTTTTGAAAGCTAAAATTTGGTATATGTTTATTTTGATTTTGGAAATCAATTTAATAAAAACCAATTCACTCTCTCTCTCTCTCTCTCCACACAAGTTTCGGCCAAAAGGCCTTCTTCTCCTTCTCTCCCAATTTGGCCTAGGGCCAATTTCCTTCACAACTTCTTGGCTTAGCCGAGACATTGAAGAAGAAAAGGGGAAATTTTGTGGCAAAATTTCCTAGTGCTAGCACACCAAAGAGGACATACAAATGTGATAGGGAAACCGCACTTGTGAGTAAGGAATCACCAAATGAAGCTTGGAGCACACTTGGAGGACCGAATTTGGAGCTCAAAATTTGATGATTGCCGAGAACACCATGGAGAGCACAAACCAGTCACTACCGTGAGCTTCCAAGGAGGGCATAAGAGTTTTTGTTCTTCGACGCATCGCCTCAACCGATCGATGTAAGTATTCTGCAAATTCTTCATGTATTCGCATGTATGTTTCTTGGTTGATCATGATCCTTGGGACCTTAGAGAATTCCAACAATGGTATCAGAGCCAATATTGAGCATGAAACTTTTTAGGGTTAAAATTGGGTAAAATCAATTTGAGCATGATTTGATGAAATTTCTTGATTGAGTATGCTTAAATGATGTTTAATTGAAGTTTGATTGGATCAATTTCATGAAATTTGATTGGATCAATTTTTCCCCAATATTTGAGGCTTGGCCGAGAATGATGCTACCCTAAATGTCTTGGTATTTTTTGATTTTTGATTCATTGGATGACTTGAAATCAATTGGGAATTGTTGATTTGAGAATTAATTGGATTGAATTTGAAATTGGACAAAATTCCCCTCATTGCCGAGACTTATAGCATGTAAATGGGTTTGATTTTTGATCAATTGTGTTGGACACTAATTGTTGTTAATAAGCATAATTAATTGTACAAATTTGTTTTTTGGAAATATTAATTTGGGTGATTAATTATGGCTATACACTTAAGTTAATTAAGTTATAAAATTTGGAATTTGGTCATTTAATTAATTGGGCCTATTTTGGAAATTGGGCTTTAGAAGTTGTAATTGGGCTTATTGGGCTTGGTTGTACCAAGATTGGTTTAGGCAAATTGGTTGGATCCAATTGGGCCCAAAACCATTTCCATAAAGTCCAATTATGACTAATGGACCTTAATACTTTAATTGGGCCTAATGGGCCTAAATTGGTTTCTAGGCATATAAGGGTGATTCCTTTAAATGGGCTTTAGTCTTTGGGTTTGACCCAAGATGACCAAAAGTCCATGCCTTAAGAAATTAATTAAAAGCTCATTGGACTTTAATTAAATTAACATTGGATGTTAATCGGGCTTTGAGACCCGTAACGGTTAGATTTAGAATCTAAGTCGTAAAGGTTCGTTAATAAAGTGTAATATTTAATTTGGAATTAAATAGTGAATTAGTATTAAATACAAATTGAATTGGATTTAATTTTGTAGTTTAATTTAATTCAAGAATTCATACTTTGAGTACTTATTCGCAAAACGAGTTGGACTCGCGCAAAATCAAATCGTTGTTTGAACATTGGATGGTCATTTTTTAATCAGATTAATTAATTGGATTAGATTGATTGATAACATGCTTGTGTGAATACATGGTTGCGATGCATGAATAATGTATATCGGATGGATATTAGAAGGGTGGGGCAATTTTGGAAATTGTTGTAATAAATTTAGAATTTATTAATTGGACCTGCGTGTCCAGCCTATTACCTTCTTACTCTTTGTATTTCTCTTCTCACCTATTCCCCTCAATGTAAATGAGGTTTCTTTAGAAGTGTTACGTAACGGGTAGAAGTAATACTTGTGCTAGCAGGAGAGAAGAAAGAGAGAGATTTGTTCTAGGAACAATGTGTTAAGTATCCATCCGCATATCATTATTATTTTATTTATATGCGTCTTATTATGTGTTTAAAAAGTATGCTTAAGGGTGTATGATGATGAGACCTTAACAAAGATAATTAAATTGGTTGCCAATTTGCACGCGAAAAACCCTCAACATCATATTAAGCATTTTTCCTTCCATTGAGTGATTCTTACTCAAGATCCAAGACTGGCATTGGTTTGTTGGCCAAAGTCAAGGCCTTTGTCCATCGAGGATGTGTTTGAATCACGAAGGCCCATATTGGTGTCTTGTCCAAGTTATGATTTGTTGGCCAAAGTCAAGATCACTTCTTGTCCATCGACATTGATTACGAAGCTTTCCATGGTCAATGGGTTCCGCTTAACTGGGATCACTAAGTTTGTTGTGCCAAAGCCAAGGCTTAGTTGATTCAGAGGAAAAAGGTTAGGCAATATATTGGATATATTGGAATATATAAGATATATGTTTCGGACTTGGATGTCCACCTACTGGATCTAGGAATTGGATGGGATCCAATTGATTTTAGAGATCTACCTAGTTAATTATCATACAATTTGTTGGCCAAAGTCAAGATTGTGTGTTATTTAACGGGATCCTAGCCCACTAGGAAACAAGGTTTCCCGAGTACTCCACAGAGGGTTAGAGGCTCGTCGAAAAATAGTGGGAGGCAAGTATTAAATTTCCAATATTCGTTTAGTTACTTGCCATACGCGCTCATTACAAATTTTTCGTCAATAAATTAATATATTAGTTGGACTAATAATTAGTGTTGTTTTAAAACAGTTGGACTGTATTCAAACTATTTCATTTATAGTTGATTATATAATTGGATTATCGTAATCAATATATTTGAATTAACTAATTTCAATTAATAGTTGATTTTATAATTGGATTATAGTAATCAATATAATTGAAGTTAACTAATTTAAATTATAGTTGATTATATAGTTGGACTATAGTAATCATTATATTTAATAGTACCTAAAATCGTTGATTGAATAGTTGGACTATTAGAATCAAGATAATTGAAAGATTAGTGTTTAAAACATAATCTTGGGTGAAAATGTATTTAAATGACTTTAATTTTCAAATTGGGAATAAAATTTCAGGATGGTCCTGGAAACTAATAAGTTACTTTATTTGATAAAATAACATATTAGGCCTAAGCCTGGAGTTAAGCAAATAGTAGAACATGATATTTGGAATATTAATGTGATGATAACTTTAGTGCTTAATCCATTATGCTTGCCAAATAGACTCTGTAATTTCTTAATCAGGACTAAGGATTGGATCTTTATAGTATGATAATGAAATTGAAGGATCTTCATAGATCTATCCTAAGAACTTAGAAGTACTCTAAATTGCAATAGAAAACTCTTGGAGAGTTAATGGCTATACTCAAGGAGACAAAGCCAGAGTTAGCAACAAGGCAAGAAGCGCAAGCCGCATCTTATTTCGATATTCTAGAAGCCCAAGGCTTGGCCAAAGGCTTCTGGAGTATGAAAAGGGCAAAGGCAAAATCATTATAATCTTCTGGGAAGATAAAGGACATATCCCAAAATGTCTGCCTAAATTGTGGCAAACGGGGACACGGAAGCGTGACTGTCGTATGGACAAGGCAGACATGAAGGAATTGAAGAACGGGCAAGGCTCTGACTTCAAATATGTTTGTCATAAAATATGTTTACTGCTAGTATTAAAATTGGTTTTTAGATACTGGACGTAGTACATAAATATGTACTGGTGTGCAGAATCTGCTGAGAGCAGGATACTGACTTCGGTTGAGATTAATCTGCGAATCGGAAACGGGGCGAAAGTCACAGTTTTAACCGTAGATACCTAAGTTTAGAAACTACCCTTTGGGTGTGTACTTAAATTAGGAAACTGTTAAAATGTAACTAGTTTGACTAGATACATTATCTCTATATCAGGGTTTAACCCGTTGCGGGTATACCTTTATATTCTAGAACACTAAAGTGTTTTATTTTATAAAGATGATATTGAGATAAACACATTAGATGTGAAGAACAGTATTTATATTTTGAATATAAATGAAATCTCAAACATATAACATGACAAACAAATAGCTCAAACTGAGTTAATCAGTTGAGACTTATAAGTGGCATTGATGTCTGGGACACAATTAAACAAGACTCGTATATCCACACTTTTGAAGAGTGGGTACTAAGACTAATTGATTTCATTCAAATAAAGTCTACGAATCTAGTTTATTGGGCAAAGTACCTAAAAGACTATTTACTTGGTAAAAGTGCAAGTGCCACCGATCTGTTAGCCCTCGTTCATAGTGACGTAAGTGGGCCCATATCTAGCTAGGCTAGAGGTGTATATGAATATTTCGTGACCTTTACGGATGTGGCATCGCGTTATGGTTATGTTTTTCTTTTGAAACACAAACCGAAAACTTTTACAGTTTCGACACGAAATAAACAAACAGATCGGCTAAAGTATTAAACCATCACGGTTAGACCATGATGAAAATACTTAAGCAATAAGTTTCTTATATACTTGAAAAAGTATAGTATTCTTTCAATGAGGACTCCTCCCAGAACACGTCAGTTTGACGGTGTGTCCGAACTGAGAAACCAAATTTTGTTAGACATGATAAGGTTAATCATGAGTCGCTCTGAGCTACCATTTCCTTCAACGGATACGCATAAACAGTGCAGAACTTATTTAGAATAAGGTTCCATGAAAATCTGTTTGACAGACTTCATATTAGATATGAACATGAAAGAAACTGGGTTTTCTCATTCCTGAATATTTGGGTATGCTAGGCATATGTTTGGATGATACCAAACTATAACCCAAATCGGATAAGTGCCTAAGTTGTGGTTATCCTAGGGAAACCAAAGTATAGTACTTATACAACTCACTAGAGAACAATGTAATTGTTGCTCACCATGCGGTTTTCCTAAGAGGAATACCTATATGCAGTGGTAAGTGGGAGGAAAGTAAAACTCGATGAAAATCGGAGTAATACTATTCCCGGCACCGATTCCTTAATGGAACATAAATAGTTCATCAATGATGAAACTATACCAATAATCTTCGAATACACAAGAACCGCGTAAGTCGGAGAGAGTCAGAAAACAACCTGGGGTATGGGTTTATGATCTCACCTCATAAATATGTCAATCTTATTGAGGAACACCAACTGACTACGTATGAGGAAGTGATACAAGGTATCGACTCCCTATTATGGAAAAGTGCCATGAAGTTCGAAATGGATTCCATGTATACCAACTATGTTTGGATACTAGTTGATGTACCGGAAGGCATTGTGCCTATTGGTACTATATAAGTCTTCAAGGAAGACATACATGGATGACAACATACCAACGTACTAAGCTAGGCTTGTAGCGAAAAGGTATCGTTATCAACATTGTGTCGATTATGACGAAACCTTTTAACTGTTGCCATGGTAAATCCATTTGGATAATGCTTGCTGAAGCTACATGTTTCATTTATGAAATGTGGCAGCCAAATGCCAAAACCGCTTTCCTTAACGGAAACCTTTTGGAGGATGTTTACAACATCCTGACGGTTTTGTCGTACCAAAACTAGCAAACAAGGTTTGCAGGTTATTTGATCCATGGATGGATTGAAGCAAGCATAGAGTTCTTGGAATTATCGTTTTGATGTAATCATAATGGTATATGATTTGATTCAAAACGGAAATGATTCTTGTGTATATAAGAAGGTTAGTGGGAGCGCACTGAAAGTGAAAGTCCTAAGTAATAATGACATTTTATTTCTTGGAAATGATATTCCCATAAATATAATCGGTGAAAGCATGGCTTTCAAGAAAATTCTCCGTAAAATTCTTGGGAGAAACAACCTTTATTCTAGGAATAAAGATCTATTGGGATAGATTTAAAGTTTTTGATACTCTCCGAGAACTCGTACATTGAAATAAATGTACGCGACCTGGTGTCTCATACGCTTTGAGCATATGGAGTCACAATCATGCCAATCCTAGTGATAGTCACTGGATTGATGTTAAGAACATCCTTAAGTATCTTAGAGGAACTAAGGATACTGTCTTAAACTATGGAGAAGGAGAACTTGAAGTGACTGGGTTCACTGCTGCAAGTTTCCTAACCGATAAATAGACTATGAGTCGTAAAAACGGTACTATAAAGTTTGAATAATGGAACAGTGAGCTGGAAATCTTCCAAGCAAGATACTGTTACCGAATAAACAACAAAAGTGGATTATTGTTGCAGCTGAGGCAGCAATAGAAGCCATTTGGGTCGATAATAAAATCTAATTAGATTAGATATAATTCTGTTAGCAGCTGAGCTAGGCTACAACGCAGGCTAAAGAATTAATGGTCTCATCAACGATCCAGATATATACTTTGAATATTCATCTGATTCGTTCGGATCATACATCGTGGCGATGTGATGATCGAATAAATCGCATCAAATGATAATCATGCAAATCCGCTGACGAAAGCCTTTCCTCAACAGTTTGAGCGAACCGTACATAGTTCAGGTGTAGGACACTTTAGTGACTGGCTATAGGCCAAGTGGGAGATTGTTGGACAGTTATGACCCATAGCGTCACTATTTGTACAGATCATGGTGTTGTTGTACAAATTAACTATGTGACAAAGGAAATTGCTCTCTTATCATTTGTGATTAGATCACCAAGATGTATAAATGATAGGAGGTCCTTATGATTAGTTCCTGGATTGAGATGACATGAGACAGTATCAATCCATGAAGGTTTAATCATTAAATATCCCTAGTCGTAGTATTATCGAGATTGGACATCGATAATGCGAAATAGACTAGTATTACACTTGTGCGCGTTGTGAGGGCATAACAGTATAGTTCTCATATATTTGGGTATAGGATACTCATGCAAGTGTAGTAGGAGGTTGTGTTTTACCGATGGTACGGAAAACAGCTTCGTTCTGGATAGACCCCTCGGAATTCCATTGGTAGTATTACTATGTGTCTATGGAAGTCCAAATCAGGGTAGGTGCAATTGGTCTTAACCTGAGACATGCACTGCTAATACTTGCGACAATCAATGTACTTTGGTTTTGGTCATCCAGGGCTTTAACAGGTTCTGTGTACGCCTCTTCTGGGTATATTGAGAATCGTAGTGTATTGGGTGTGATGTCAAGATAGAAGTATCACTCCAGTAATAGTGGAGATGATGATCACGTAGGATACAAAACTAGTTCTCTTATATGATGCAGCTATTGGGATATTATGACTAGGTCATGTTTATCTGATTATAGAGACTAGTTACCAGAGATCCGATATCTGGTTCGTACGGGGCAGACACATTTCCAGCCCTAGGCCTTGCACGTGACATCTGATACTGGATCGAGATACGCAATACTATGTATACTACGTCTGATATAGATCACATATTCCTGTAAGGATATTTCTGGAGAATTGGGTAGGCATGGCGCCTTGCTAGAAGCCAACCTTGTCTTGTAAATCGGTATAAACGTAGTACTAGGTACTTACATGTTCGGATAGTCCGACGATTGGATTTACTGCCAACATATCTAGGGATCTCATGGGTCGCTTCCCGAAGATTCACCGATGACGTATGACTCGCACTTTATTAATCTGGGATTAATTAGTTGAGAGAGAAAATTAATATGGGATTAATTACGGAGATATTTTATCTGGGATAAAATATTAATTAAAGAGAGAGAACGATTAATTTTGAATTAATCAATAAATTAATATATTCGATATATTAAACGAAATTGGATTTCGACGCGGAATGAAAATTAGATTTTAATTTGGGCGAACGAGTTAATTTAGAATTAATTCGTTAGCGATGTGAATAGTAATTTTACTAGGCAAAGTTATTTAATTAAATTAGATTTAATTACGTCGCAACGGAAAATTTGTTAATTTGGAATTAGCGAACCCGAGCCCAGGAGTGTTTGCGGGCGCATTCGCATTGTGAATTTAAGTGCGGCCCACAAGTCACATCAAGCGTCAAATCATTAGTCACATCAAGCGTCAAATCACTTGTCACTTTGAGTGATGTGATGTCTAGTCACTTTGAGTGATATGACAACTTGTTACTTGATTGATTGATGGAAGTTGTTGAATGCATTTAATGCATTTTTGGCTCCAAATTCCTTTGACTTTTTGAAAGCTAAAATTTGGTATATGTTTATTTTGATTTTGGAAATCAATTTAATAAAAACCAATTCACTCTCTCTCTCCACACAAGTTTCGGCCAAGAGGCCTTCTTCTCATTCTCTCCCAATTCGGCCTAGGGCCAATTTCCTTCACAACTTCTTGGCTTGGCCGAGACATTGAAGAAGAAAAGGGGAAATTTTGTGGCAAAATTTCCTAGTGCTAGCACACCAAAGAGGACATACAAAGGTGATAGGGAAACCGCACTTGTGAGCAAGGAATCACCAAATGAAGCTTGGAGCTTGGAGCACACTTGGAGGACCGAATTTGGAGCTCAAAATTTGATGATTGCCGACAACACCATGGAGAGCACAAACCAGTCACTGTCGTGAGCTTCCAAGGAGGGCAGAAGAGTTTTTGTTCTTCAACGCATCGCCTCAACCGATCGATGTAAGTATTCTGCAACTTCTTCGTGTATTCACATGTATGTTTCTTGCTTGATAATGATCCTCGGGACCTTAGAGAATTCCAACATGTGAAACCCGGTTTCTTTCCTGTTCATATCTAATATGAAGTCTGTCTAACATATTTTCATGGAATCTTATTCAAAATAAGTATTGCACTGTTTAATGTGTATCTTCATAAGGAAATTGGTAGCTCAGAGTGACTCATCATTAACCTTACCATGTCCAACAAAGTTTGGTTTCTCTGTTCGGACGTACCATCAAATTGAGGTATCCCGGGAGGAGTCCACTGTGAAAGAATACCATACTCTTTCAAGTAATCTTGAAACTCATATGTTCAAGTATTTTACACTATGGTCCGACCGTAATGTTTTTAATACTTTTACCGGTCTGTTTTCTTACTTCGTGTCGAAACTCTAAAAGTTTCTGACTTGTGTTTCATAAGATACACATAACCGTAACGCGATGCCACATCTGTAAAGGTTACAAAGTATTCATATTCATCTCTAGCCTAGCACTTGTACTTTTACCAAGTAAAAGGTGTTTTAGGCACTTTGCCTAAGAAACTAGATTCATAGACATCATTTAAATTAGAATCAAATCCGTCCTAGTATCCACTCTTCGAAAGTGTGGATATACGAATCTTGTTCATGTGTCCCAGACAACAATGTCACTTTTAAGTCTCAACAGATTTATTCAGTTTGAGCTTTTGTTTGTCATATTATATGTTTGAGATTCATTTATATTCTAAATAAAAATACTGTTATTCACATCTAATGTGCTTATCTCAACATCATCTTTATAAACAAAACACTTAGTGTTCTAGAATATAACGGTATACCCGCAACGGGTTAAACTAGATACAGAGATAATGTTCCTAGTCAAACTAGATACATTATAACAGTCACCTAATTTAAGTACATGCCCAAAGGGCAGTTCCAAAACTTAGGTTTCTACGGCCAAAATAGTGACTCCCGTCCCGTTTCCGACTCATAGGTCGATCTCATCTGAAGCTAGTCTCCTGCTAATCAGTAGATCCCGCACATCAGTACATATATTTATGTACCACATCCAGTATCTAAAATCCAATTTTAAAACCAGCAGTGGACATGTTTATAACAAACATACCTGAAGTCGGAGCCTTGCCCGTCTTCACTTCCTTCATGTCTGCCTTGTCCATACGACAGTCACGCTTCCAGTGACCCTGTTTACCACAGTTTAGGCAGACATCTTGGGATATGTCCTTTGTCTTCCCAGAAAATAGTGACGATTTAGCCTTGCCATTTTCTTCACATCCACACAAGCCTTCGGCCAAGCCTTGGCCTTCTGGGATGTCGAAGTAAGATGCGCTTTGCGTTTCTTGCCCATTTGCAAGCTCTGGCTCTGTCTCCTTGAGCATAGCCATTAACTCTCTAAGAGTTTTCTTTTGCAATTATTACTTCTAAGATCTAAGAATAGATCTATGAAGATCCTTCAATTTCAATATCATACTATAAGGATCTAATCCTTAGTTCTGACGAAGAAATTAAGGAGTCTAAGCGGCAAGCATAAAGGATTTAACATTAAAGTTATCATCACCATGAGTCTTCCAAAGCTCATGCTCCACTATTTGCTCAACTCCGGGCTCAGGCCCGAGATGTCACTCTATCAAATAAAGTAACTTCTTGGCTCCCAAGACTATCCTGAGGTTCTATTCCCAATTTGAAAATTGAAGCCGCTTAAAGACATTTTCACCCAGGATTATGTTTTAAACGTTAATCTTTTAGTTATCTTGATTCCAATAGTCCAAATATCCAATCAACGATTTCAGGTACAATCGAATATAATGATTTCTATAGTCTAACTATATAATCAACTACTATTTGATTGGTTAAATTCAAATATATTGATTACTATAATCCAATTATATAATCAACTATAAATGAAGTAGTTTGAATACAGTCCAACTGTTAAATTAAAACAACAATTGAATATTAGTCCAACTAATATATATAAATATTTTAATGACGAAAAATGAAATGAGCGCGTGTTGGAAAGTAGTTAAACGGAATTGCAAATTTAATACTTGCCTCCCACTATTTTTCGGTGAGCCTCTAACCCTCTGTGGAGTACTTGGGAAACATAGTTTCCTAGTGGGCTAGGATCCCGTTTAAATAACACACAACCTTGAGTTCGGCCAACAAATTGTATGAAACTTAACTAGGTAGATCTCTAAGATCAATTGGATAACATCCAATTCCTAGATCCAGTAGGTGGACTTCCAAGTCCGAAACATATATCCAATATATGCCAATATATCCAATATATTCCCTAACCTTTTTCCTCTGAATTAACTAAGCCTTGGCTTTGGCTCAACAAGCTTAATGAAACCAGTTAAGTGTGACCCATTGACAGTGGGAAAGCTTCGTAATCGAGGCCGATGAACAAGAAGTGACCTTGACTTTGGCCAACAAATCATAACTTGCCCAAAACGTAGGATATGGAACAAATATTTCGTGATTCAAACACATCCGCGATGGACAAAGGTCTTGACTTTGGCCAACAAACCAATGCCAATCTTGGATCTTGAGAGATTACTCAATGGAAGGAAAAACTCTTAATATTAAAATGAGGGTTTTTGTCGCGATTTGGCAACCAATTTATTATCTTTAATTAGTTCTCATCATACACCCTTAAACATGCATTCTAAAAGCATAATAAGGCGCGATAAAATTTAATAATGATATGTGGATGGATATACAACAAACTTATTCCTAGAACAAATCTCTACATTTCCTCTCTCCCGCTAGCACTATTCATACTTCTACCCAATTACATAATACTTCTAAAGAAACCTCATTTACATTAAGGGGAATTGGTGAGAAGAGAAATACAATGAGATAAGGAGATAAAAGGCTGGACACGCAGGTCCAATTTAATAAATTCTAAATTTATTACAACAATTTCCAAAATTGCCCTCACTCATCTAATATCCATTCGATATACATTATTCATACATACATCCAAGTATTCACACAAATCATGTTATCAATCAATCTAATCCAATTAATTAATCTTTGATTAGTGACCATCCAATGTTCAAACAACAATTTGATTTGCGCAAGTCCAACTCGTTTAAGAATAAATACTCAAAGTACGTATTCTTGAATTATATCGAACTATAATTTTAAATCCAATTTAAATTGTATCCAATACTAATTCATTTTTAATTCCAAATTAAATAATTACACTTTCAATAGTGCCTTTTAGACTTGGATTCCAAATCCAATCCAATTGGGTCTCAAATGCCCAATTAGTATCCAATACTATTCAATTAAAGTCCAATGGGCTTTTAATTAATTCTTTAGGCATGGGCTTTGACAATTATGGGTCAAACCCAAGATGTCAAGGCCCAATTAGGAATCACTCTATGCCAAAAATCAATTTTCAATTAAAATTTTAAAGGCCCAATTATCATATTTGGATTTTATGGAAATGGTTTTAGGCCCAATTGGATCCAACCAATTATCCTAAACCAAATTTGGCCCAACCAAGCCCATTAAGCCCAAATACAGTAAATTAAATTAACTCATTATTCCAAATTACAAATTAATTCAATTCAAGTGTAATTACCATAATTAATTAATTAATCTAATGCTTCCAAAACACTAATTAATTCAATTAATCATGCTCTACATTTCGAATTCATGTCCAACACAAATTGAAGCAAAATCAATCCATTCCAACATGCTTCATTCACGGCAATTACATGAAATAACATCTAATTTTTGATTTCAATCTAATTAAAACAACAATCAATATTCATTTCATGCTTTTAACATATCCAATTTGTCAAAATTCAAAAAAAACCATGAGCATTTTCAAGGGTGATGAGCGGAAAATATATCAATATTTACCGCCCCTTTTACTTAATATTTTGTTTAGTTTCTCGGGTTGGATGAACGTTTTGATGAGTTTTAGTTTATTTTGCAGATAAAATAATATTGGGACACAATGAAATCATTTAGGACGAAATGTGGGTCAAATAAGGGCAAAAATTGGACTTGACATATTAATTTTGGAGATTGGAAACTTGAAATTGCGTTTTAACGAAGTACAGTTTTGGAAATTCCAGTTTTGCGCATCTGTCGTATTTTAAGCATAACTTTTTACTCCGATATCGGATTGAGATGATTAAAGTTCCAAATTAAAGAAGACTCAAAGATATACAACTTTGAAAGACAAAATAATTTCTAATTCTGAAGATTTTAGCCCCGAAAGTGATGAACCATCCAGAAGTGTGTTGTGTGTAATTATTAAAGTCATTTTCAATCACTTTCAAAGCAAAAAATAAATTAAAAAATAAATAATAAAAATTATCAAATCACCACCAAACATGATAAGCAATTAGTGGAGCAATTAATAATGGATTTGGTGGAGCAATTATTAATGGATTTGGTGGATGATTTGATGGAGGCAAAATTTTGCCTATAAATATCAAGCCATTTCATTTGTAAATTCATACTTTCTTCTAAGGAATTCCTTAAGAATACTAAGAAGATTGTATCTTGTTTATTTATTTACAGCTTTCAGTAATTAATTTCCGCTTTCACACTTTCTTTTCTTTACTTTTCAGTTTTTACTTTCCGCAATTTACTTTTACGCACAGTACTGTTCTTTCTTTAATTTTCAGTTTTTACTTTTTAGTAATGAGGAGGTAACTCCCCTTTGCTGGGGTAAAAGGTAAAACTTTTATTACTAATACTTACATTAATCTCCCTTAATTATAATATATAAACTTGTTAAAACCTGACTTAACGAGGATACCGCCATATTGGTCGGTTGGTAATTATTTAAATTGGTTTTAACCTGACTAAACTGGATACCGCCTGATTGGTCGGTTGGTAATTAATTATTAATTTGACTTAATCTGGATACCGCCTATATGGCTGGTTGGTAATTATCATGCAAAGTTAAAATATTATATTAAGAGAGATATCTAAAATAGAAGTAATAAAAGTGGATCATTTTACCTCAGTATTTTGTTTTATTGTACTTTTACTTTATTTACTTTTCAGTAATTTACTTTCAGCATTTACTTTTCAGCAATTTACTTTCAGCAATTTACTTTCAGCATTTACTTTTCAGTAATTTACTTTCAGCATTTACTTTTCAGCATTTAATTTTCATTATTTAATTTCAGCATTTACTTTCCGTCATTTACTTTTCAGCAATTTACTTTTCAGCATTTTACTTTATGTCTTTTATTTTATTTAAGTTTTTACTAGCCCTAGTTATGTGTCGTAACTAAGTTAGTTATCTAGGGTTGTGATGAATTCTAATATCACCATTTTATAAGGGGTTATTTTATAGTTTGGGTAATTTAAAGGTTTACTTATTAAGTCTTAAGCATAATGCTTCTTGTTGTCTGATCACCAATAAGATTGATGTGGTAAATCTAAAATAAACTTGACAAAGGAATTTTAGGTTTCAGCCTTAGACTTAATAGCCCACGATCTTCCTTGAGGATAGATAACCCTTTAATAGATTTCCTTACAGGATAGACATATACCTGTCAGGGCGGGGGTAGCCATAATTGGAACTTAAACTTAATGAATCCAGATAATTTGGTTGACATAGACATATGGTTCAATTGGGTTAAACTGGGTATTTGCGTCTGACCATCGACAGAGGCTTTTGCATAATTTAGTGTTCCAGGTTAGTAAACCGATTTATTACACAACCATGAAATAACCACTTCATCTTTTAAAAGATATTAGAAAAATTCACAACCCTAGATAGTTTTTAATATTGAATTTTCTTAAACCTACTTTTGTGCAATTTTATTTACTTATTTTTAAATTTAGAATCATCACCATTTCAAATCAATCAATCAACCTGTTAGATACTAGTAATCATTTGACCTCATAAAATTAATAGATTTGGTATTAAGTCCTCGTGGGATTGATACTTTTTATACTACTTAAACGATACGTACGCTTGCGTTATACGTGTGTGTTTACGCCGGTCAAGTTTTTGGCGCCGTTGTCGGGACTTATTTATCTTTCACTATTAGTTTAGAGGTTAGATACCTTTACTTGTATCTAATTTCTTTTTACTTATTGTTTTTGTTTTCTTGTGTTTCAGGTTCTCAGATCCTTCATGAGACGAACCAGAAGCTTTGAACTCCGACTGCTTGACCCGGAAATTGAAAGAACCATCAGACAGTTGAGAAGGGAAATGCGAGAAGGCCAAGAAGCTTTAGTCAACATGGAACCTGAACCTTTGGAGGTTCACCACCAATTCCCATTCGAGACAGAACCATTCCGGTGGTTGACAGACTCATTTCTTGTATTGTACTTCCTCCCTTACCAGCAAATGCAGGTGACATCAAAACATGCATTCAGATGATTCAGCAGTCAGTTCATTTTGGGGGGAATGCAACTGAAGATCCTAATGCCCACATCAGCAACTTCCTGGAAGTTTGCGGCACTTTCAATTACAATCGAGAAGCTGAAGAAGCAATGAGACTGCGTATTTTCCCATACTCCTTGAAAGACAGAGCTAAAGCTTAGCTACATTCACTACCAGCAGGTTCCATCATAACTTGGAACACTTTAGCCACCAAATTTCTTGCAAAGTACTTTCCACCAGCCAGAACTAGAAAGCTGAGGAATGACATCACATCCTTTGTGCAACAAGACTCAGAAACTCTCTATGAAGCTTGGGAAAGGTACAAAGATTTGCTCCGGAAATGTCCTCACCATGAGATTCCAAAATGGCTTCAAGTCCAAACCTTCTATAATGGACTTTCTGGACTGATGAGAACCATAATCGATGCTGCTGTTGGAGGAGCTTTAATGGCAAAAGGAGAAGATCAAGCCTGGGACCTAATCGAAGAAATGGCCAACAACAATTCCTTGTGGCCAACAGAAATGAGCATGATCCAAAGAATTGCAGGAATTTATGAAAGTGGAGCCAATACAGCAGTCAACGCCAAGCTAGATCAGATATGCAAATTCATGGAGACTCTCAGCACTAGATCCAAAAGTTCACCATATGGAGGAGCACCAGAACCAAACCAACTTGAAGAGACGGTGAATTATGTCAACAATTTCAACAGACAGGGGAACCATCCATATTCCAACACCTACAATCCAGGGTGGAGGAATCATCCCAATTTTTCATGGAGCAACAATTCAGGACAAAAGAACAATCCACCACCTAGATTCCAACAGCAGAACTATCCACCACCAGGATTTCAACAACAGAACAAAGGCCAGGAACATGAAACAGAAACAGAAATGGAAGAATGGATTGCAGAGATGTTCAAAAAGAAACAAGCAGCATATGATGATATCTTTCAGAGCCAATCTGCTTCCATCAGAGCACTGGAGAATCAAATCGGACAACTGGACAATGCTCAAAGTTACAGACCGCCAGGTAATCTTCCCAACAACACAGAACCCAATCCAAGGAACCGAGGGAATGAGCAATGTCATGCCATCATGTTAAAAAGTGTTACTGAAATCAACAAAGATGTTGGAGCCAAAATAACTGCTGAGGAAGTTCCAAAAGAAACAAAGCAACAGATGGAGGAAAAAGAAGCAAAGGAAAAAACATATCACTCCACCTCCACATTTTCCTCAGCGACTTCAGAAAAACAAACTGGACAAGCAGTTTGCTCGATTCCTGGAGGTTTTCAAAAATTTGTACATCAACATCCCATTTGCAGAAGCCTTGGAAGAAATGCCCAGTTATGTCAAATTCATGAAAGACATTCTTTCACGAAAACGGAGATTGGGAGACTACGAAACAGTAGCATTAACGGAAGAATACAGAGCCATCATTCAGAGGAAACTTCCCCCGAAGTTGAAAGATCCTGGCAGTTTCACCATTCCTTGCATCATATGAGAACATAACTTTGGTAAGGCTTTATGTGATTTAGGTGTGAGTGTTAACTTGATGCCTTTTTATATTTTCAGGAAATTGCAGATTGGAGAAACAATGCCAACTTCAGTCTCTCTACAACTTACTGATAGAACGCTCGTATTTCCAAGAGGCGTAGTTGAGGATGTGCTGGTCAAGGTTGACAAATTCATTTTCCTAGCAGATTTTATTGTCCTTGATATGGAGGAAGACGCAGACGTGCCAATCATCCTCGGGAGACCATTCTTGGCTACAGGTCGAACCATTATTGATGTACAAAAAGGAGAATTAACCATGAGGGTACAGAACCAAGAGGTAACATTCAATGTTTTCAAGGCCATGAATTTCCTAGATGATGAAAAGAAGGAGGAATGTTTTAGACTTTATGTGATACACAGTACCATTCAGAACTCCAATGCAATGCAAAGTTCTACTGACAAACTTAAAACATGTCAATTGTCTGTGGAGCCTGAAGATAAAGCGTCTTTTGTACTAAAAAAGCCAATTCTTGCACTACAAGCAACAGAAGAGAAAAAGTTCCACCAGCTCAACGAATTGGAGGAATTTCACAATCAGCCTTTTGAGGATGCCAAATTGTACAAAGAAAAGGCAAGGAAAAGACATGATGAGAAGTTAGTGCGCATACAACTGGAACCAGGGCAGAAGGTACTGTTAAACAAATCAAGGGTGGAATTCTTCCCATGGAAGCCAAAATCACGGTGGTCAGGTCCATTTGTGATCACCAAGGTTTTACCAGATAGAGCCGTTGAGATACATGATCCTGACTCCAACAAAACTTTCAAGGTTAAAAATAAGCGTGTTAAGCACTACTAGGGAGAATCATTTGAGCGACAAAAAGAAAGTGTCACACTTTCAGATCCAGCCTAACGTTCGAGAAGTCACGTCTAGCTGACGACGTTTAAACTTAGCGCTCGCAGGGAGGCAACCCATGCAATTTGTATATATTGTGATCTGGTGTGTTTTATTTTTGTGTGTTTAATTTTTGCAGGTAAAGTCATTTCACGATGGAAGAAGCTCTCGCAAAACTTCACAAGCAATTTCCTTCTCTCCCTCAAAAATCTCTAATGAAAGTCTACAAAGCTCATTTGGAACGGATGAGATTACTAACGATCCATGGTATTCCTAAAGATATTTGTTGGGTAATTGAAGCACGGGTCCGATTGGCAGGTGAGTCTTCTGACTCTTTTATTTCACATATGCCTGGTTTTGGAAGAAGCACCTATGCAAAGAAACGTAGAGCTAAGCAAATGGGTGTTTATTACAAATGTGCACGCTAGAATTGCAATACTCGTTGTCGTTCTTTAGGAATGGTGTCTGATAATCGCGAAGATAAAATTAAATTCATTAGGGATGGCTTGAGTAAGGTGTCTGTAGATAATATATCTTCGACTCTTGAGACGCATCCCAGTGGATATGTTCATATAGCCATTCGCAAATTACATACACAATTTCAAAAAGAAAGACAACAGTTAAGTCTTGGGAATCTGACTCAAAAAGACCCTGTTTGCCAATTTATAAGAAAATTGGATGGGAAGCTTGTCCCTGACGCATAGACGTCAATCAAGCCGCTACTTTTCTTGTACATATTATATCTCTTTGTCTTTTCCTGATAATTGTGATTTGTTTTGTTGTTTTCTTTATTTTCATAGACAGGATCCAGACTTTTTGACCTTTCACGATTTCTTTTGTTGTTTAGCTAACAAACGTCCTATGGAAGATACTAGTGCTATTATTACTCACCATTTTCAGGTGTTATAAATTTAACTTATCATTGCATTTTTGAAGACATCCAGAGTAAAACATGGAAGCCACTTCAAGAAGACGAGTTGAAAACATCTGTGTATTTTGCGGTACTAGTGTTAGTACTAAGCCACAATACGTAGAAGCAGCACATGAATTGGGTCGAGTCTTAGCTGCAAGGAATATGCACTTAGTATATGGCGGAGGCAATCTTGGACTTATGGGGATCGTTTCAAAGGCTGTACAGGAATAAGGCAGTCACGTTTTGGGAATCATCCCAAAACCCTTGGCGGAGGCAAATCTTATTGGACCATCAAACGGAGAGGAACTGATCGTGCCAGGTATGTCTGAACGATTGGTAGAAATGATTAACCGTGCTTATGCTTTTATTGCTTTGCCAGGTGGCTTAGGCACATTAGAGGAAATTTTTATAGTGCTATCTTGGGCGAACCTGAACATACACCAGAAACCAATTGGGATGTTTAACGTTGATGAATTTTATGATTCTCTTTGTGTGTTTCTTTATGATGCCCGGAGAAATGGGTTCGTGTCAAAACCTTTAAAAGAACTCCTCTTCACTGCTAGAACTGTTCCGGATCTAATAGACTAACTCCTAGCCTATGAACCACAAATTGACCATATCCTTTCAAAGATAAATCGGTCTGAGGACGATCGTGGTAAGAGGCGTCGGATTAATATGGATCTTAACCTTTAATTTCCTAGAATTTCAGCTAACCAGGTATTATCTTCTAAACTCTTCTTCTACTGTTTAAGACATTGGGGACAATGTCTCATTTAGGTTTGGGGGAGGGAATTAGTTGATCATTACCTTGTTTTTAGTTTGTGTGTTGTTTTTATTTTTAGTCCAAATTTTTTCGAAAAATACAAAAAAATTGAAAATTTTTCAAAAATTACAAAAATATTTTACGTTTTTGTGTTTTTATTTTGACTAAAAAGGTGAAATTGGTAAGAGATAGCTGTGTAAGGAATTTCCACTCCTGAGACGTATCTCAAACCATTTTTGAAACAAGTTAATTTTTGTTTATTTCATTTTAAATTATTTAATTTGTGAATTCTCCATAATACTGACTAAAATGGATCTTCATATGCTTAATTAGCAGATATTATCAACATGCATTGTAACATACGGACATGAGCTAAAATTGAAAAGTTTGTAATATTCAGTGCTCTAGTTTAATTAGAGGAAACATCTCAAAAAGCAATGGAGTTAAAAAAACAAAAAAAACAAAAAAAACAAAAAACGTATGAGATCCGAGTTATTAAGTCTGTAAGGTTGTTTTAACACCTAGTGCCCTAAAGCCAACTGGTTTGGGAGTCATTAGCCCAAAGCTCGCTACATGGATCAAAAAAGCTGCAAAAATATATATATCTGAAGTCTGAGTAATTAAGTCTGTAGGGGTGTCTTAACACTTGGTGCCCTAAAGCCAACTGGTTTGGGAGCCACCGACCCAACACTCGCTACATAGATGGAAGATATTGTATATAAATAAAAAAAAAATCAAAAATCAAAGAAGAAAAATCAGAAAATTATTCCATTGCTGCAAAAATGTGTGAATTCTGATAAAACTTTAGGATAAAAATATTACTCTCTTATCAACTGCACTTGTGACTGTTGTGGGCAAAAATGAGTTGATTAATATTTTGTCGGCTGTGCATATGGGGAATGGTAAATATAATCGGAGAATTTACTTATTCAGTAATTTAGAAAGAAAGAAAACAACTAGTAACTTGGAGTAGAAGTTTCACCTGATTAGTCACTAACTTCTTTATTCTCTTTTCTCTTGTCTTTTTGCTTTTGTGTGTATTAGTTTTATTATCTTTTTACTTTTGTAAAACGTTTGTGGGTATCGTTGATGTAAGCCCTCACGAGACTATAACTCGTCCACTAGGGACACCTAGGGGTTTAAAGGCTTGTTGCATATGCTAAATGCAACCGTGATCCCTACGAAAGTGGCTTAGTTTAATTTTAATTGTTTCTTGTATTTTATTTTGTCTGAGGTTTTTGCTGCACAACATCAGCCTATGGCGACAGCATCATTGATTATGCAGTTGATGAGCGGAAAATATATCAATATTTACCGCCTCTTTTACTTAATATTTTGTTTAGTTTCTCGGGTTTGATGAACGTTTTGATGTGTTTTAGTTTATTTTGCAGATAAAATATTATTGGGACACAATGAAATCATTTAGGACAAAATGTGGGTCAAATAAGGGCAAAAATTGGACTTTACATATCAATTTTGGAGATTGGAAACTTGAAATGGCGTTTTAACGAAGTGCAGTTTTGGAAATTCCAATTTTGCGCATTTGTCGTATTTTAAGCATAACCTTTTACTCCGATATCAGATTGAGATGATTAAAGTTCCAAATTAAAGAAGACTCAAATATCTACAACTTTGAAAGACAAAATAATTTCTAATTCTGAAGATTTCATGCCCGAAAGTGATGAACCATCCAGAAGTGTGTTGTGTGTAATTATTAAAGTCATTTTCAATCACTTTCAAAGCAAAAACCATCAGATAGTTGAGAAGGGAAAGGCGAGAAGGCCAAGAAGCTCTGGCTCTGCCTCTTTCAGCATCGCCATTAACTCTCCAAGAGTTTTCTCTTGGTTCATCATATTATAGTTTATGATGAACTCGCCCCAGCATTCGGGCAAAGATTGTAAGATCAAATCTATAGAAGTCTCGGACTCGAAGGTTATGCCCAGCTGACCTAGTTGTTCGATGTCAGCAATCATCTGCGACACATAGTGCTCGACATAGAGTAACTTCTCGGCTCCCAGGACTATCCTGAGATTCATCTCCCAATCTGGAAAATTGGAGCTGTTAAAGACATTCTCGCCCATGATTATGTGTCTAACGCTAATCTTTCCAGCCATCTCGATTGCAATAGTCCAACTATTCAATCAACGATTTTGGGTACACTCAAAATGTAATAGTTACTATAGTCCAACTATATAACCAACTACAAGTGGAGTAGTGTCTTGTACAGTCTAACTATTCAAAGAAAGCAATATTCAATATTAGTCCAACTAATATATTTATCACAACGATAAATAAAATAAAATGAGCGCGTATTGGCAAGTATTTAAACGAAATTGCAAATTTAATACTAGCCTCCTACTATTTTTCGGCGAGCCTCTAACCCTCTGTGGAGTACTCGGGAAACCTAGTTTCCTAGTGGGCTAGGATCCCGTTAAATAACACAGAACCTTGACTTTGGCCAACAAGTTGTATGAAACTTAACTATGTAGATCTCTAAGATCAATTGGATCACATCCAATTCCTAGATCCGGTAGGTGGACCTCCAAGTCCAAAAACATATATCTAATATATCATCTTAACATTTTCCTCTGAATCAACTAAGCCTTGGCTTTGGCTCAACAAGGTTAATGATTCCAGTTAAGCGTGACCCATTGACAGTGGGAAAGCTTCGTAATCCACGTTGATGTACAGAAGTGACCTTGACTTTGGCCAACAAATCACAACTGCCCAAGACATGCGATATGTAACAAAGCTTTCGTGGTTCAAATACATCTGCGATGGACAATGATCTTGACTTTGGCCAACAAACCAATGCCAATCTTGGATCTTGAGAGAGAACCACTCAATGGAAGGAAAACGCTTAATATTAAAATGAGGGTTTTTCGAGTAAATTGGCAACCAATTTATTATCTTTGATTAGGTCACATCATACACCCTTAAACAAACATTCTAAAAGCATAATAAGGCACGAATAAATTAATAATGATATGTGGATGGATATATAACAAATTTGTTCCTAGAACAAATCTCTCACTTTCCTCTCTCCCGCTAGCATTATTCATACTTCTACCCAATTACATAATACATTAAAGAAACCTCATTTGCATTGAGGGGAATTGGTAAGAAGAGAAATACAAAGAGATAAGGAGGTGAAAGGCTGAACACGCAGGTCCAATTTAATAAATAAGTACCATACTTACAATAATTTCCAAAATTGCCCCCACCCATCTAATATCCATCTTATATACATTATTCATACAAATACATCCAAGTATTCACACAAAGCATGTTATTCAATAAATCTAATCCAATTAATTAATCTTTGAATTAATGACCATCCAATGTTCAAACAACGATTTGATTTGCGCGAGTCAAACTCGTTTAAGAATAAATACTCAAAGTATGTATTCTTGAATTATATCGAATTATAATTTTAAATCCAATTTAATTTGAATCCAATACTAATTCGTATTTAATTCCAAATTAAATAATTACACTTATTTTAGTGCCTTTTAGACTTAGATTCTAAATCTAATCTAAATGGGTCTCAAAGGCCCAATTAGTATCCAATAATATTTTAATTAAAGTCCAATGGGCTTTTAATTAATTCTTAAGGCATGGGCTTTGGCCAATATGGATCAAACCCAAAATGCCAAGGCCCAAATAGGAATCACCATATGCCAAAAATCAATTTAGTCCCATTAGGCCCAATTAAAATTTTTAAAGGCCCAATAGTCATATTTGGACTTTATGGAAATGGTTTTAGGCCCAATTGGATCCAACCCAATTGACCAAAACCAAACTTGGCTCAACCAAGCCCATTAAGCCCAAATACAACAAATTAGTCCAATTTAATAAATTCCAAATTTAAAAACTAATACATATTAACATAATATTCTAAATATCACATTAATTTTTATTAAAGTGTAATTAACACAATTAATTAATCCAATATTTCCAAAACACCAATTAATCTAATTAATCATGCTTAATTATCCAATTCATGTACAACACAAATTGAAGCAAAACCAATCACGGTAATATATGAAATTAACATCCAATTTTGATTTCAATCCAATTAAATCAACAATTAACATTCAATTTCATGCCAATTAACATATCCAATTGTCAAATTCAAAAACATCACCATGAACATACTAGGGGTAGTTTTCGGCCATGCATAAGGAATTTGGGATTTTTTATCCAATCAATTTTTCTCAAATCCAATGATGCACAAATCCAAATCATCATCATATAAACACAACCACACAATCAATTTAGGTAAATCAAGCTCCAAGCAAAAAATCCCAAATTAAAGTCCATAAACCCTAGATTTTGAAATCAAGTTTAGGTGGCTCTGATACCATTGTTAGTGTCTCTAAGACATGCCAAGGATCCTAAACATGATTCTAGTGTGAATATAATCAAAAATAAGTTGTGGAATACTTACATTGATTTGGATGAGAAGTTCAAAACTTTCTTTGTTGTAGATGCTCCAAGCCTTTGTGTTGAGTTCCAAACTCTTGGGTGAGTTTCTCTATCACCTTCAAAGACTCCCAAAGTGCTAGCTTTGATAAAAAAAATTGAAAGAAAATTTTCTCTCCAAGAGAGGGTAATAATCGGCCATGAGAGAGTGAGGGAGAGAATGAATAGTTCTTGTGTTTTCTAAAAAACAATTACCAAAAATTGTGGTGACTTGGTAGGTGTGATGTGTAATAAATCCAATTCACTTTATTGCCAACCACTTACATCACAAGTTGACAAGTGATGTGAGTTGTGGGTCCCACCCATTAATTCCAAATCAAGTTGGCTTACACAACACACTTTGGGCCCGGTTCGTTTAATCCGACTAAACGAATTTTCTGTCGCTACGTAATTAAATCTGATTTAATTAAATAATAATACCCAGTAAAATTATTACGGAAGTCGCTTACAAATTAATTCCAAATTAATTCGTTCGCTTGAATTAAAATCCAATTTTAATTCCGTATTGAAATCCAATTTCAATTAATATATCTGATATATCATTTTAGCCCAATTAAATAAATTAAATAGTAAAATCCAATTTAACTATTAAATTTACTTTGCCGATTAATTCCAAATTAATCGCGTTTTCTCTTCTAGTCGAATTAATCTCAGATTAATTTCTACCGCAATTAATCCCAGATTAATTATTGCTGTAATTAATCCCAGATTGATTTTCTGTCTCATAATTAATCACAGATTAATTCTGTTCGAGTCAAATGTCATCAGTGAATCTTTGGGAAGCGACCCAATAGTGTTGGGTTTCTATTAGGTCCCAAGGATCAAATCAAGCAATGAAACACTTGTGAATACTCAACGAAGAATGGCGGAATCATACTTACATTGATCGGTTTACGATGCGACGAACACAAGCCCTTGTGCTCCTCCTAGAAGCTCTCGGCAGTGAGCTTTTTGTGCTCCTCCAAATTCGGCCATGGTCCTCCATTGATGCTCCAAGCTCCAAGTGGTGATTCCATGCTCACAAGTTTCAGTTCCCTATCACCTTAGGATGACCTCTTTTGAGTGCTAGCTCTTGTGTAGGCACTGTATTTTTCCATGTGAGTCCCTATGATGAGTCTCATCTAGAGACACTACCTTTTTAGTTAAGGATATTGCGGGAAACGGTCGTCGGAAGGGAATCGGTGTTTCATTAGATTTTTATTCACTTGTTTAGCTCCAAGCTGGCTCATTGGACCTCCGTTTTAAAGCACCTTTAGCCTAAAAAACCCAGAACCATTTAACCTTGGCCCAAACCCACTCACCAAACCAACACAACACCTAGCCCACCAAGACAAGGCCCACACGCCCATCACCCTAAAATACACCCAAATTAAATTAAATATTAATTAAATAATGTAATTGAATTAAATAAAATAATTAAACCATTAACCAATTAAATAAAACATAAAATATAATCCTACCTAATTTAGATAAATCAAATATATTAACTTCCTAACTAAACAAAATCATATACTAAATTAAAGAAATATTATGCCTAATTAAAATCAATCATAACCAATTAAAAATATTGACTTCCTAATCTAACAAATTGTATTCCTAAACCAAGCCAATCAAATATTCAACCTTCCTAATCTAAGCCAATCTTGTCTCCATCAAATCTCTTGATTTCCTTGTCTAACACCAAATCATATCTCTCTTTAATTCCAAATATCCCTTCCTTGTGAGACAAGGGGAAGCCCTAGCCCTTGTCTATAAAAACAACACATAATCTCCAACCCTAGCTCTCTAACTGACGCATATACAAAAAAAAAATAATAACCCTAGAGCCCCTCACTCCACGACACGCCAATTGCCACAAACCACACAGCACTCAAGCCTTGAACTGCCTTCACTTATAGCCAAAAGCCACGCACGTCTCCTCCACTCACTATCAAATAGCCAACACAAACCCTAAACTAATAACCACTCTCTCGTTCCTCACCCACGCAGCGAACCACTCCTAAAGACACACACTTTGCACATCCACGTGAAGCCATCCAAGCAAACAGAACATAACCCTAACGCCCCTAGATCACAAAAGACACAGCCCTTCAACCGACCATAAAACACATAATAAGCCAACGAACCAGCCAGCCTGCACCTTCCACGCACCATCAGCCTTTGCCCCACGTCACAGCCTGCCACACCACAACACCCGTTACACCCACGCAGCTAGCCACCAAACACGTCACTGCCTACGCCTCTCACTGCCTAAATTCAACGCCCCTCACTGCCTAAATTCAACACCCCTCACTGCCCAGTTTAGTCACATATCCACTGCCTGAAATCAGCAGCCCAAGTACCCCAAAACAATAGCTAAAATCATCAAAATAGTGAGCAAACAACCCCAAAGAATCGCCAAAACAGTCCCCGAAACACCCAAAACAGTAGCCTTAATAGACCTAAAACAGTGAGCAGAAAATACAGAGGAAACAACAGCAAAACGGAGGTCAAACAGCAAGCAAAACAGCGAAACAACGAGCTAAGACGCTAAGCCAGTGAAACAGAAAAGTAAGGAGCTTTAACCCTTCCGATCTCCGCGAAACGCAAGTCTGAAAGTCGGCAAAAAAGGTTAGACCTGAGGGTATTTTCCACATTCGTTTTCTGTTTTATTTTTATTATTTATTGAGTATTGTTCGCATGATTGTTATGTTAAAATGCATGTTGTGGCCCTTGAGTAGATAAATATGCATGTATTACGAAATATTGTATGTTGTGGCCTTGGAATAAAATTAAAGATGTGTCAACTCTCGCGGTATATCGGATGGAACCCGACATAAATTTCATAGCCGATTCTGAATGGACGGTAGTATGATCTGTACTCGGGATACAACTCCACGTACCACTTGAGTAAACGGCACTTTCTTTTGTTTTATATTGCTTTGATTTATTTATTTTTCGTCATTTGAATTCCGCATGTTACTTGTTTATGCATGATGCAATCGAGCGCATAGGCTTAGTAAGTCGTATTAAAGGTCCCCTATTTGGAGGGGTTAAAACCCTTTACCACGATGTTTTGCCGTGCCGGTTGATGTGTGTTCGGTTGAATGTAAGATATGTTCAATCGGGCATACTAAGTTTGATGTTATTGTCTTTATTCTTTGTATGCATGATGCAATCGAGCGCATGGGCTTAGTAAGTCGGATTAAAGGTCCCCTATTTGGAGGGGTTAAAACCCTTTACCACGATGCTTTGCCGCGCCAGTTGATGTGTGTTCGGTTGAATGTAAGATATGTTCAATCGGGCATACTAAGTTTGATGTTATTGTCTTTATTTTTCATATGCATTATGTGATCGAGCGCATGGGCTTAGTAAGTTGGATTAAAGGTCCCCTATTCTGAGGGCTTAAAATCTTTTACCACGATGCTTTGCCGCACCAGTCGATGTATATTCGGTTGAATGTAAGATGTGTTCAATCAGGTATATGAAGTTCCATATAGTTATCTTTATCTGTGTACGCATTGTAATGAAAAGCGCATGGGCTTATTGTGTTGGACTAAAAAAGGTTCTCCATTTGGGGGAAGAAAAGCCTAAAAGGCTACCTTTACCACGATATTTGCCGCGTCTTTCATCTATTGATTGCATCTTCTATCATTGTCTTGGCTTGACTTATTATCATTTGTGTATCCATGTTATGATAGCATTTGAGTATTATTTCTTGTAGTATATCGGATGGAAACCCATACATAAATTCTGTAGCCGATTTCGAATGGACGGTAATGCGGTCTGTACTTGGGATACAATTCCACGTACCACTTGGAAAAGTGCTCACATGTGTGTTTGTGTCCATATTAGTTATCTTCTTTTGCACCACGTCATAGCATGCTTACTTTAATGCCTAATTTCATCCTTAAGTGTCTTTTTGCATTATGTACTTAGTTGACTCTTTTATTTGTGCATGGACATGTAATGGCTATTTGTTTATCATATGTCTATGAAATCACATGTTCGCCATTATTTGATTCGCCTTTATGTGTGCTTGTGTGGTTAGTGTGTGCTTGTGTTTCCATGAATACAATATGCCAATGAAGTTGTATGTTCGTTGCTACTTTGATGTACTTTCAAGCATGCAATCTTAGATGTGAAATATATGCAAATTTAGGTGTAAGTTTTATTTTTGTGCATATGGATTTAGAAGCATGATACTCTTGAAAATAAGTGTTACTTAAGCTTGATTAATTATTACACAAATCCTTTCATTACAAGTGACATAGGTAAGGGACCATTCTGAACCAACGGTTTGAGGTCTTCCTTGCGAGGGGTGAGTGCGGCCTTAAATCTCATTTTCCCGGTTCACGTCGGGGTGGCGACTCCATTATTCTCCGGTTTAGTCCCCCGTGGCTACTCTGTACTCCCGACTAGGCCGCGAGCCTAGAACAGAATACGTCGTCCAGTTCCTGTGTCCCACATCTTGGTAATTTTTTCCACAAAAATCACCATGGCTTCTCCTTGTATTCTCGGCTTTTGACAGAAAAATGGAGAAGAAGAAGTGGTCCAAGACCGTGAGAGAGAGGAGAGGAAAAATGAGAGAGAGAAATGTGTTGTCTTAGTTAATTGATTTCCAAAATCAATTAAACATATACCACTTTTCATTTTCAAAAAAGTCAAAGCCAATAATGCCAACTAACTTCGTCAATTATTCACATCACTCATGACAAGTTGTCAAATCACTCAAAGTGACTAGACATTACATCAATCGATTGACTAGTGATTTGACGCTTGATGTGACTTGTGGGCCGTACTTAAATTCGCAATGCGAGTGCGCCCGCAAACACTCCCGGGCTCGGGTTCGCTAATTCCAAATTAACGAATTTTCCGTTGCGACGTAATTAAATAACTATGCCTAGCAAAATCACTATTCACGTCGCTAACGAATTAATTCTAAATTAACTCGTTCGCCCGAATTAAAATCTAATTTCAATTCCGCGTCGAAATCCAATTTCGTATAATATATCGAATATATTATTTTATCGATTAATTCCAAATTAATCGTTATCTCTCTTTAATTAATATTTTATCAATAAAATATCTCCGTAATTAATCCCAGATTAATTTTCTCTCTCTCTTAATTAATCCCAGATTAATAAAGTGCGAGTCATACGTCATCGGTGAATCTTCGAGAAGCGACCCATGAGATCCCCGAATATATTGGCAGTAAATTCGGTCGTCGGACTATCCGAACACGTAAGTACCTAGTACTACGTTTTTACCGATTTACAAGACAAGGTTGGATTCTAGCAAAGCGTCATGCCTACCCAATTCTCCAGAAATATTCTTACAGGAATATGTGATCTATATCAGGCGTAGTGTATGTAGTATTGCGTATTTCGATCCAGTATCGGATGTCATGTGCAAGGCCTGGGGCTGGAATTGTGTCTGCCCCGTACGAAGCATATATCGGATCTCTGGTAACCAGTCTCTATAATCGGATAATCATGACCTAGTCATATTATCCCGATGACTGCAGTACATAAGAGAACCAGTTCCGTATCCTACGTGATCATCATCTCCACTATGACTGGAGTGATACTTCCATCTCGACATCACACCCAATACACTACGATTCTCAATATACCCAGAAGAGGCGTACACAGAACCTATTAAAGCCATGGACGACCAAAACCAAAGTATATTGATTGTCGCAAGTATTAGCGGTGCAAGTCTCAGGTTAAGACCAAATACACCTACCCTGATTCGGACTTCCATAGACACATAGTCATACTACCAATGGAATTCCGAGGGGTCTATCCAGAGCGAAGCTGTTTTCCGTACCATCAGAAAAACACAACCTTCTATTACACTTGCATGAGTATCCTATACTCAAATATATGAGAACTATGTCGTTATGCTCTCATAACACGCACAAGTGCAATACTAGTCTATTCCGCATTATCGATGTCCAATCTCGATAATACTACGACTAGGGATATTTAATGATTAAACCTTAATGGATTGATATTGTCTCATATCTTATCAATCTGGAACTAATCATATGGACCTTCTATCATTTATACATCTTGGTAATCTAATTACAAATGATAAAAGAGCAATTTCATTTGTCACATAGTTAATTTGTACAACAACACCATTATCTGTACAAATAGTGATGATATGGGTCATAACTGTCCAACAAAGAGATCACTGGATATGTTGGCAGTAAATACGGTCATCGGACTATCCGAACACGTGCGTACCCGGTACCACATTCTTACCGATTTACAAGACATGGTTGGCTTCTAGCAAAGCATTGTGCCTACCCAATTCTCCAGAAATATATTCAACATGGAATATATATAATCTGTATCAGACGTAATATACAATGTATTGCGTATTACGATCCAGTATCGAATGTCACATGCTAGGCCTAGGGCTGGAATTGTGTCTGCCCCGTACGAAGCATATATCGGATCACTAGCAACTAGTCTCTGTAATCGAATAATCATGACCTAGTCATATTATCCTGATAGCTGCAGCATTTAAGAGTACTAGTTCTGTATCCATGCGTGATCATAATCTCCATATGATTGAAGTGATACTTCTATCTTGACATCATACCCAATACACTACGATTCTCAGTATACCCAGAAGAGGCGTACACAGAACCTGTTAAAGCCCCGGACGACCAAAACCAAAGCGTACTGATTATTGCAAGTATTAGCGATGCAAGTCTCAGGTTAAGACCACATACACCTACCCTGATTCGGATTCCCATAGACACATAGTCATACTACCAATGGGATTCCGAGGGGTCTATCCAGAACGAAGTTGTTCCCGTTCCAACGGCTAACAGAACCTCCTATCACACTTGCATAAGTATCCAATACTTAAATATATGAGAACTATGCCGTTAAGCTTCCATAACGTGCACAAGTATAATACTAGCCTATTCCGCATTATCGATGTCCAGTCTCGATAATACTACGACTAAGGATATTTAATGATTAAACCGTTCGTGGATTAATAATGTCTCATATCTTATTAATCTGGTACTAATCATATGGAATTTTATCATTTATATATCCAAGTAATCCAATTACAAAATGATAAAAGATCAATTTCATTTGTCACATAGTTAATTTGTACAAAAATACCATGTCTTTTACAAATAGTGATGTTATGGGTCATAATTGTCCAACAAATCTCACCACCAAACCACCCATTTCCGGCTTAAGCGGAGCAGATAAAACCCCCAACTGTCCTAGGCTCTTACAAGAAACGCACTCCTTAGATTCGAACTCAGGACCTCAAGGTGTAATTATATCTTTATATATATATATATTTGTGTAATTAATTTATGTAATAAATATTATAAAGATATATATGTATTTTTTATTTTTTGGGAAATTATCACTTTTCCACTTGATAAATAGTATAAGTACTATTTACCACAAAAACTTTGAAATTGTTCTCTTTTCCATCTAAAGTTTCAAATGTGTTCACTTTTCCACTTTTATGAGATGGAAAATGGATAAATTTTTTTCTAAATTGAATGGATAATTTATACATTTTTCCATTTTATCAATGGAAAAGTGAACAATTTTCAAACTGCATGTGGAAAAGAAAACAAATTCAAAGTTTTTGTAGTAAACGGTACTTACTCTATTTATTAGTTCCCTTTTTTAATAATGTAATAGTTTAATGGATAAATTTTCAAATGATTTAAATTTATTGTAAGATAAAATTATATGTTATTCGAGATTCGGGGTCCCTTGGGATCCCTTTTTATTATCTAAGAATCTTCATCCCTCTCTTGAAACAAGTATGAGTAAGGATGGCAACGAGCCGAGTATAAGATGAGGATGTCAATACTCGTACTCGTACTCGTGTGATATATAATATCCCCGATCCCGGCCCGTCACTCGTCAAGTACGGGTCGGAATTCCCCGTATAGAGAAATATATACCTATCCCTATTTATTTATTAATTATTTTTTATCTTCATGCTTTTAAAAAAAAAAATCAATTAAAAAATTATTGGAACAAATAAATATGAAATAAAAATACTAAATTAACAATTATAGGTTTAAATTTACTTTAGTACTTAAATAAAGAAGAAAAATACATAAGTTACTAAATAGTTAGAATATTAATATAAAAATAAAATAGTGAATGAATGCCTAGGCATCCGTCTAAAGTTTTCTCTTCAAACTTCTTGATTTTCTTTAAACTGAAATTCATCATTCTCTTCAATCTCTTCAATAAAAACTTGTTCTTCCTCAAATGTGGTTTGTAAGTTTGTTACCGTAGAAATCTCATCTCTAAAAGAAAATGAAATGAATTAATTAATATTAATAAAAATCCCATCTTCAAAATAAAGAGAAAAATATTATATAAAATTGAACAAATAAATTATGTTTTTCCTAAAAGAATTAATAATTAAAAAGCCAAAGTCAAATAGGATTTATTGAATGAGTACGGGTTAGAGAGTCTTATACTTGTACCCAGCCCGTATACTTAACGCGTATTAAAAATTATACCCGCACCCGGCTCGTTTTTATTAATAAAAATCTCATCTTCAAAATAAAGAGAAAAATATTATATAAAATTAAACAAATAAATTATGTTTTTCCTATTTTTTATTTAATAAGTATTTAAATTTTTTTAACTAAAAGAATTAATAATTAAAAAGCCAAAGTCAAATAGGATTTATTGAATGAGTACGGGTTAGAGAGTCTTATACTTGTACCCAGCCCGTATACTTAACGCGTATTAAAAATTATACATGCACCCGGCTCGTTTTTAAAAATGATCGCTAAATACTCGCCCCTAACAACTCGGGTCCCCATCCCCGTGGAGATTTTTGTCATCCCTAAATACGAGAGGATGAAGAGGGGAAAAAGACATAAAATTATCAATGACGGAAATAGAAATGTCGATCCCTTCCCAACTTCTCTCAATTACCATCCCTAACATTTATACTACATAACATCTTACAAAATATCCCTATACTATTATTTACAAAGAAGAGATTTCATCCCAACATTTGTCAACATTTTTTTTTTTTTGAAACTTTCTATAATTTATTTGAAATCGATCTTCAGGAACCTAAGTCTATCTATTTTTCAAAGGAATGTTAATATGGGGTCAACAAAATTTTCCCTTAATTAAGTTTCTAGAATTAGATGACCATTATTCAATCCTTTTTTGCCTTATAATTTGATTTGTTTGGACATTAATTATAATTTTATAATTTTGTAACAACTGGAATAAAAAGTGAGAATTAAGGGAAACTAAAAACTAGATCAAAATTTGGAATTTCATACCTAATGGTGGTAATTTGGGTTATGATTCGTTTATTCGTTCGATTCGATTCGATTCGTTTTAAAGCTAATATGGATTTGAAAAAATGGATTTGTTTAATATATTGGTCAATTCGATTCTATTCGTTTATTAAATGAATCGAATACGAATTTAAACTCATTAATTCGTTTATTCATTTAGGATTCGTTTTATTATTTTCTTTTATTAGTTATTGTTATTTTCCAATTAAAATTCGAGAAGTTCTTGCTAATTAGTAATTACCATAGGAAAAATAATATTGTCTATATTTGTTGAGTCATTTTTAATAAATCTATTAATTACGTATTTCATATGTATATACTTATGAAGAATTAATGTAAATAAATTATGATAATTTATGTCATTGAATAATGTTATGACTAAACGAATATTTGTATTCGATTCGTTTAGTATACGAATAAAATAAGAATCCTGATAACATGATTCATTTAGTAAATAAATCGGATACGAATCTATCATATTTTAATTCGATTCATTTAAAACTCGATACAAATTCGATTCGTCAATTCGTTTTACCACTCCTATTCATACCCTTCAATATCAAATTCAAATAGATTTTTCGTGCTCCATGAAAATTTTTAGTGAGATTTAAAATGCTTTTCAATTTCATTCTGGATTTTTTACTCCATTGAAATTCAAAATATCATTTAATCAATGAAAAATCATCCCGATTTAATAATAATATAGAATTCAAAATATTTTTTTATCCCGAATCCGCAAGCCCCCATATTTGTCAACTCCAGTTCAATCCAATGTCTCACAAGTTTGATGCTTTTATTTTTAATCTAATAATCGAATCAGTGCATGCCATTACATATGCCAATTTCGACTGCATATCAAAGCTACAAATAAACAAAAACCCATAACATATATATATAAACAAGCAGGTGGCAATTGGATTTGCATAAAAAGATCATATTATTGGGGCAAAAAAAAAAACTAATTTGATTAATTGCTCAAATTTGTGCCTTCGAAATCCCCAAAAAAGAAAAGGGAAATCCATAAACCTCAAAATTAAACAAACAAAACAAAACAAAACCAAGACCATGTAACACTCAATTGTTTATTCCAAAATCCAAACCATAAGGACCCAACTGAAACATGTAAACACCAAGGCCTTGGATGGATCATCAACAAGTTTTAGCTTTAAGCTAAGCTGTCTTTGCCATATGGACGATCAAGTCAATCACACGGGAACTGCAAAACCAAACAAAAAGAACATGTCCATGATGTCAAAATTGCTCGCAAAAAAACCTAACAAAACACAAGCCAGATCTAGGGAAGGTCCTTATTTGACTATCGCACTAAGCACGACTTTCTAGATGAAAGCTAACAGTTAGGAAACAAATCTATTAGAACAATAAAAAATCGAAGATTTATATTACCTGTAACCCCATTCATTGTCATACCAAGAGACAAGTTTCACAAAGTTCTTGCTCAAAGCAATACCAGCCTTGGCATCAAAAATGCTTGACCTGCAAAGGATACACCAAAGATACCCATCTTGTTATTTTTAATCATAAAAATAATAATTGAAACCAAGAAAAATGGAGAGAGAAAATCTTCAATTACCTGCTGTCCCCAACAAAATCTGTGGACACAACATCATCTTCAGTGTAACCCAGAATACCTTTGAGCTTGCCCTCAGACTCCTCCCTGGTTATCAGAGTACGGTTCAGAATTAAAAACTAAAAGATATATACAATTCCTAGGCAAGTCCAAAAATAGTTAGCAATTGAAAAAAGATAACTCAGAAACACTAAATAAAACAATCTATCCAAACACTTACTTGATAGCGTTCTTGATGTCATCATAAGTTGCCTCCTTCTCGAGCCTGACAGTGAGGTCAACGACTGAGACATCAACAGTGGGAACTCGGAAGGCCATTCCAGTCAATTTACCATTAAGGGCAGGCAAAACCTTTCCAACTGCCTGTAAGGTAACACAAACTCAAAATTTGAACAAGTAATAAAGCATATCCACTAAATCATCAGACCTACATTGTATGTCCACAGGTCAAATCAATCGCCCAGCCAATTGTGCATACCTTGGCAGCACCAGTACTGCTGGGAATGATGTTGAACGAAGCGGCTCTGCCACCTCTCCAGTCCTTCATTGATGGTCCATCAACAGTCTTTTGCGTGGCAGTGATGGAGTGGACAGTGGTCATTAGACCCTCAACAATGCCGAACCTATCATTAATAACCTTAGCAAGAGGAGCAAGGCAGTTGGTAGTGCAGCTAGCATTGGAAACAATGTCAAGCTCTGGCTTGTATTCTTGCTCATTGACACCCACAACAAACATTGGAGCATCCTTGCTAGGGGCAGAGATTACAACCTTCTTGGCACCACCCTGAACAACAACACAATCAAAGTCAATACCTACCCTAAGGAAAAAAAAACTCACCACCACTCCAAAAACAAGTATGAAATTTCTCATTCTACCACATAAAATCATATTTTGTGAGGGATAAATAACCAAAATTTGGTATTACCACCACTCTACCAACATACAAACCAAAAATTAATTTTCACAAGGATCTCAATTTATGAGTAACAAGCACAAGTCAATCATCACAATCTACATCCCTTTAATTTCTATAAACTATACCGATTGATTACTACTCATACAAGAATTTTCATCCAAGTTTGTAGCATTTGACTAGAGATGGCCAACAGTCCAGGCCGCCCATCAAGCAAGCTGGCCAAGCAAGTGGTCATGGGTTCAATAACGATTAACAAAAAAATATGAAAATTTAAAATGAAAAAATTTTGAGCTCAAGGCACGGCCCACATGCCCACTGGGCCGGCACAGCCGTGCTCATGGGCCATGCTAGGCCTCACATATAGGACCTATCTAAATGGGCTGTGCTGGACCGGGCCGGGCCCATTGGCCATCTGTATGGCTTAGACACTTTATGCTCTGTTCTTTAACAATTTCAACTACTCACCTAGCCACCTCGGACATCAGCAGGCACAAACAGAAATTACACATAAACATATTCACTTACATGCAACAAAATTACACTCTTATGTGCATTTTATTTTTCATCTGAAAGAAGGTATATAGCAAAACAAACCTTCAAGTGAGCAGCAGCCTTGTCCTTGTCAGTGAACACTCCAGTAGATTCCACAACAAACTCAGCACCAGTCTGGGCCCATGGAATCTCCTCTGGGTTTCTGTAAATCAAAAGAAATAAATACCTTTTGATATACAATCTCAATATAATTTCTTGTTTAATGTTTATAAAAAGATCTTTTACAGTATAATTAGCTAGAAGTTCATAAAAAAGTTATTCACATGCATAAAAAAAAAAAAAAAAAGAAAGAAAGAAAGAAAGAAAAAGAACCTCATCAAGACTCTAGTTCATTTGCCAATTTCTTTTATATGGGAAACCTCACCAAACAAACCAAACCAAGCCTTTTCCCATTAGATGGGATCGGCTATATGAATCTTTTTTGCTCTATACTAAATACTTGTTCCGTTAAACTCAGTAAAATCTAAATCTAATTTTATATTTTATATCCGTAACAACTTAAGTTCAGGAATCCTCGTTTTCAAAAAAAAAAAATGTTTTCAGATAACAAAATGTGGTATTAAATGAGAATAGATAGTATTACACACCTGACTCCGAAAACGGTGACTGGCTTCTCACCGAAGAGGAGAGTCTTCTCGTCCTTGACCTTCAACTCATGGTGCTTCCACTGACCGTGAACACTGTCGTACTTGAACATGTACGTCTGCATTTTTATTTTTATTTTTTTTTAAATAAAAACAAGATATTAGATTTGAAAATATTTATAAAGAAACTATTCATAATTAATTAGCGATGATCTCAATTAATTAACTGACCATGTAATCAGTGGTGATGAAAGGATCGTTAACAGCGACGAGCTCCACATCGTCTCTCTGAAGAGCGACTCTGGCAACCAAACGGCCGATCCTTCCGAAACCTAACACATTTTTCCGATTTAATTAGATCGTGTTTTAAATACAAATCAAACGTTATTATTACAATTAATCAGAGTCAAAGATCAAAACGGTTACCGTTGATTCCGATCTTAATCTTCTTGTCTCCGGCTGTTAAAACCAAACAGAAAATCAAATAAAAATTTAATAAAAAGAGTAACTAAATTGAAATAAAGATTAAAATGTTACAATGCATTACCCATTGATAGTATCGAAAATGAGAAAGTAGTGAAGAGTGATAGGGTTAGGGCTTTGTGAGGAACAGAGAGTAAATTGCAGGGTTATTTAAAGAGGGAGAGGGTGGTGGGTCACGTGACCATTTTTTTTCTCTTTGGGACAGAATAAACGTTAGAAAATTTAATATATTCTTAATTACTTTTCAATGTTAATTACGTTCACGCGATGGTATAGTGTATGACTATCAGGCGCCAGTTTGTTGTGATTTGAGCAAAGAAAATTCCATAATTTAAATGGTGATTCGAAATATCAGGATCTATTAAAAAAATAATAAATATTTGAAATATTTTTTGTTCTGATTAATTTATTGATCTAAATGAAAAATTAATTAGAAATTTGGAATTATTTTTATCTTGATTACTAGGGGTGGATAATTTTGGGTTCGGTCAGGTTCGAGAATTTCATATTGGGAATTGAGAATTTTGGATATTAAGATTTTGTTCAAAATAATTCTTGAAACGGTACCCAAATCACAACCTGTCCCAAATACAATTAGATATCCAATCATGAATTAATTTCCCATTTCGATAGTAAAATATCTGTGGATCATGACAGTTGCTACTTCACACATCAAATCTTACTTTTAAAACAAAACAAGGTTATTTCAAATATTCAATTTTAAAAAAAAAACGAGTACGGAAATCCCTCAATCCCAATATGAGATTTATCGTACAATCAAAATGTATCCTAGTAATCGTACACCCATCCCGTACCAGAAATTTTAGTGTGAGAGACTAGGAAGGAGGTGTTTATACGCGTGAAAAGGAGCGTGGGCATCACAATATGCATTTTGTCGGAATATTCGAGTTTCAAAAGGCATGATTCTGTGGGCCCCACAATGGTTCTGGAAAAGTTTTCAGCTATTGGCCTTTGAATTTGTTGCAACAACAAATTCAAACTTGAAATTTTCCATGCGAACTTCTAGAATTATTCAAAGCTTGGAAAACAAGTTAATATTTAGGGTTATTTATATTTTACTATAAAATAATAATTACGAATTTTAAAATATTATATTTTATTATTAAATATATGATAAAATAATATTTTAATAGTTGATCGTTACATTTTAATAATGAGGTCAACAAAATCAACCAACGGTAAGCTAAATCAAATAGAAAATTAATAAAATGTTAGATTTTATATAACTTTAATAGTAAAATATTATTTTTCTATATTTTTAATAGTAAAATATAATATTTTAAAATTCGTAGTACTTAATTGTTAGTTTTCCATAAGTTTTGTAGTAAATAATCCTAATATTTATTATGATTATTTCTAGAGGTGAGCAAAACATGTTTTGGTTCCGGTTTCTATTGGAACCAAAACCTACCTTAAAAAAATTGATTTCCAACAAAATTATTTTGTCGATATTAATATTGTCGGTAATTATTTTCACGAAGGAAATTCGTCGCCAAATTACGGTCATTTTCCTCAATGATGTAATGATAAATTACCGGCTAATTACCGATAAAATTTTCATCGATACTTTAGTCGACATTTTATTTATCATTTAATAATCATCCATTGATAATTTCGTCGATAAAATCAATGATAGAAACTTCTATATGCATTTTAATAATAAAAAATGATTATTTAATTGCTACAAATACATGCATTATTTAATATAATAAATATTCAAAATAATTATCATATGTAAAAAAAAAATGCGTCTCCAAGGAGTGTGGCTTGGTGGTAAAAAGGCTTAAGATTTGGTTGTCAGGTCATGAGTTCGAATCCAATAGGTGCATTTTTTGTAAGAGTCTGGGGTAGTCAGAGGTTTTACATGTACCGCTTAAGCCCGGATCGGTGGTTTGGTAGCAGAATTTCTAACATTCACACAAAAAAAAATTACATAAAAATTATTCAAATCTTTAACTATCAGCATGAGGGGAGGCCGGGATAACCCACATGTTAAAAAGTTACTTTTCTTTAAGTACTTCCTTATGATATTCTTTATAGATGTTTGGTGGATAATTTTTTGGAAGTGAAGTTCCAACCTTTCAAATATTTGCTAAGAGAATAGTTGGACTTATTAGTTCGGCTTCTCCGTGCGTGTGAGAGGAATTAGAGCACTTCTAGTAATGTAAGTGTGTTTGTTTTTCTTTATTCTTTATTCTTGTTTCTGTTTTCATTTTTAGCTTCTTCTTTTTTTAAATTAATAAACTTCTTAATAATTATAGATCCATACTAAGAAGAGAAACTGCTTAGAATCGAGCCGGCTAAATGATCTAGTATATATGCAATATAACAAGAAGCTTAAAAAGTATTATGAAGAATGTTTCTTCGGAAAGATCTCGATCTTATCCTCTTGAAGTCAATTGATGAATGTACTGAGTGGTTAGTACCACATGATGTTAGAGGAGATTTTTTAGATGGAACTAACTTTACTTATGGAACTCTTGAAGATGCTGAAGGAAATCAAGATGATCTGATTTCTCCTATTACTCGTATTTATAAAAAGACGTACTAAGAACATTCAGGAAGGGTCGTCTTCTAGGCCCCAAGTCCAACTTCAAGATGAAGATTTTACAACGGATGTTTCAGATGATGATGATTACGTGGGGAGTGATGGAAATGATGATGGCATGTTTTCAGGAGATGATGATGTCCTTTGAGGACATCATCTGAATATGATTGTTTGAAACTTTGAATTGTTTAAACGTGGTTGTTACAATATTTGTTTAAGCACTTAATTAATTATTAGTATCAAGCAATATTTAAGTTATGAAAATTTATATAATAGACAAAAATTCTGTATATTTGAATAGTCAACCAGCTCTTTCACAAGTTAAAGGGGCACTTGGGCGGTGCTTTAGCAACTCTTGGGCAGGTTAAACTACCAAAACGCCATGCACTGCTTACCGTCTGACACACTTACAAAATGATTCTTTACTCCATAGTATAAGAGTGTCGAAGTAATAAAATAACCAGGTAAGTTCGGGGTCGATCCACAAGGAATAAATTTAGTAAAATAAAATAACAAATCGAGTAACAAAATAAAAAGATTGACTTAATTGAAGTGATTGAAATTTTTTAAATTGGAATGCAATAATAAATATAAATACTGGGCCTAGGGAATCCACTCTTGATATTTCAAATATAGATAAATCTGAATTTTTATAATATATAAATTGTCCTTATTTCTCAGTTAATTTATTTCAGGATTTAATTATTTCAAAATATTTAAAACCACCCATAAAAGGTGGTGATACAATTTGTCTATAACTAGTCCAAATATGTACTCAATTATGCCATAATGTATAAAACTATCCATAAATGTGGTGATACAGTTTTGTCGATAATTAGTCCAGATTTTAAATTACTCTCTCATATAATATGAGGTAATATATTAACTGTGTCAACCAAGATTAATCTATATTCTCATATTAAGAGGTTAACTATTTACTCCAACAAAATGTAATTAACTACTTATACTTTGAATAAAAACACACATAATTTTATTAAAGAAAGAAAAAGAAATTACAATAGTGAAAATTAAAACACAAAAGAGTTAAGACCCTTCACAAATTTCCAAAGAAAAAAATGTATCGAGGAAGTTGAGGAAATAAAAGAGATGAACACTTATATTTATTGCAAGAGGTGCTCACTTCATACATTGCAAATTACTTCACAAAGTCACAAGATGGGTCCTTTTCTTTTTGGTTGAAATTAATAATTGCTTCACAGGTTTTTATTTGCTTTCAAATATTGTGTAAATTGTATGGACAATCCACCTTTTGCATCTCATCACCATGTCACATGTCTTGTTTCTATATTCTTTATTTTGATAATAAAAAAATGTCAAAAGTGAGGTCATCCAGAGATGTGAAAAATTTATTACATGTAGACCCGGCCGGCAGTTCGGTTCCGGTTCGGAACCGAACCGAACCGGCCGGTTTCCGGTTCCACAAGTGTGGAACCGGAACACCGAACCGAACCGGAACCGAACGGTTCGGTTCAAATATATTTTTTTTTTGAAAATTAATAAAAATAAATGAAATGAATTTTATAAATAAAAAAAAGTTATTACATTGAAGAGCTTGAGCTTAAATATTTAAAAATTAAGTTGCCTACGTATCCTCCAATGGTGAGAGGAATCAAAGCTCACGTAGTTTCATTACAAGTTTTAGTCTTTTAGACATATCCCATTTGTAAATTATAATTTTACAATTATCAATCATCATTATCAGTTGATCATTCGGCTCCGGTTCCGCTTGCACTTGTTGCAGAAGCATTATCGAACAAATCTTCAAAATCATCGGGGGCATCTTCTTGTTGTCTCAGATCAGCTCGAGTCCAATCATCCACACAAGTTGTTGCTTCTAGAGTGCTTGGATGTAATGAAGATCGCCTAGCTTCCAATATATTACCTCCCAAGCTGAAGGTTTGCTCAACCGCAACGGTGGAAATAGGTGCTGCCAAGATCTCTTTAGCAATAATAGATAAAACAGGATATATATTTTGATGCCGGTTCCACCATTCAAGGATTTTAAAATTTTTACTGCATAAACTTTCATTAGAAAACTCAAAATTTGTAGATAAATAATTATCTAATTCAGGGTTATTAGTTGTTGTCGTATCCCTAGATTTTTTATTTCGTTGCAATAACCAACGATCCCCTGCGCTAAGTCTTGTTTGAATTACTGGTTCGCTACTACTAGATTGACCTAATGTTCCTAAGTTATATCTTACAATATAATCATTAAATAAAATAATTAAATCACTTCTTAATTTCGTCATTATGCTCGTAATATCAACATCATCTAATATTCCTAAATAACCATAGTAAGCTTGTAAACCACCATTCAAACCTTCTAATTTAAATATAGGATCAAAAACAGCAGCAATAAGATAAAGTAAATGAATTTCTCTAAAATAATTCAACCATTTTACCTTCATAGTAGTAATGGCTTCGAGCAAAACAATATCATTAGGGTCGTCACTGTCAACATATTCATCGAGAGTGCCAACAATATTCAAACTCTCAAGAAGAAATAAATGTGCTGTAGGATAATAAACACCGCTAAAAACTAAAGTAGCATCATTAAAAACTCTTAAAATATCTAAAAAAATTTCACAAATATCCCATTGACTAGGATAAAGTGTGATATTTTGAACATGTTGAGAAAAAAAACTACATAATGCATCTTTGTATTGAAATGCTTGACATAAAAGAAAATAAGTAGAATTCCAACGTGTTGGAACATCTCTTGAAAATTTAATCGGTTTAATACCATTTATTTTACAAAACTTGGTCCATTCTCTCCTAACTTGAGAATATGACCAAATACAGTTAAGTGCCGTTTTAATTGGATCAAGGAAAGGTGATAATAATTTTAGTCCGTCTTGCACACATATGTTAAGGACATGACATGTACAAATTATATGAAAAAATCGACCCCCTAAATTTGGTTCACATAAGGATTTTAAATCATGAATGGATGTAGTATTTGCAGATGCATTATCAAATCCAATTGTTAAAATTTTTTCTACTAAACCATATTCATCAAAAATTACCTTCATCATTCTATAAATATTATGTGCAGTATGTGGGTAATCAAAAACTCTAAATGCAATAAGTCTTTTTTGCATGGTAAATGATGTATCAATCCAATGACAAGTCACACCCATGTATGAGTGTGTTTGCCAATGGTCACTCCAAATATCAGAACATATAGAAATACGACCTTTCATCTCTTTAAATATTTCATTTAAAATAATTTTACCATCTTTATATAATTTGAAAATATGACGTTTTGTTGTGTTTCGAGTCATTCTACATGCAGCAGGGTTTAAAGCATTATGCACGTAATTAGTAAAATGGAGTTTTTCACCAAAGCTTAAAGAAAGATGTGCCATACATGTTAATTTCGCAAATTCTTCTCTATTTTTTGCATCAGAATATTTAAATAAATCTACACTACTCGTACCTCTACTAGATGATGCGTACCTGGCCATTTGAGTCTGCGTCGTATCAATGCCAAATTCAACCGGATTATGTTTTTCCATGTGCTTGATCATATTGCCGTATCCACCAGAAAATTTATAGATAACCCCACAATAGTTGTAAATTGCTCGTTGTGAACCATCTTCTAGGCGTTCCAAAGTAAAATGAATTTTGAAAATATCCGAGGACCGAGCCTTAACTTCTCTTCTCCGTGATTGTGCACTGACACTAGGGCCGCTCTCTTGGGTTGGCATATTTGACATAATGTTCTCAGATGAGCTTGCCATTTTTCGTTTGAGAAATTAGAAAGAAAAATAAGAAAATTGAATAATTGCGATGCGAATGATAACAAATTAACAACTAAATGAATTGAGATTGAGAATAAGAATATAAGATTATAAGAGAATTGCATTGAAGTAAGATTGAGAATAAGAGATTTATAGAAAATGAGAGAGTTGAGAATTTGGTGTGATGAAATTATGAAAAATGAATCTTATTTATAGAATTTTAGAATTTTTTTGATACCAAAAATGCCCCTAAATATAACCGTTTTATTACCGTTATTAGGGGTACATTAGTAATTTATATTTTATATAATAAATATAATTTATTTTTATTTATTTTTTTTTGCCCCCCCCCCCAACGGCTAGTAGCCGTTGGGGGCGCGTAGGGTTCCTGTTGGAACCCTACGGTTCCAACCGGAACCGTTCGGTTCCGGTTGGAACTGTCTGAACCGGTGGAACCGTACGGTTCCACCGGTTCGGTTCGGTTCCGGTTCCGAACCGGAACCTTGGCCGGGTCTAATTACATGTGGATCCCCATTTGTCAGGAATTTTAGAAAGTATGATCATGTCCATCACTCGCTAAAAATAATAAGCTCATTTTGTTGCCAATTTAAACATGATAAATATTTCCCAAATCCAATTTTTATCTAGCTGTCACATTTTTTTAGGTTTTTGGGTCCCGAAAATCAGATTTCATATCCATTTTTCCTATTGAGCTTGAAAACAATATTTTACCTATATAATAAATAAAAATTATAATAAAAATATATAAAACATAAATTTAATTATTATTTTACAAACATGCAAATTTAAGAGGATTTAAGAAACTACAAGTGTAAAATGATTAATTTTCCTTTTAATAAATATACATTTTTTTTGTGTTCATACCGCGTTTAACAAGATAGCTCTATTTTTTTTCTTTTTTAAGTTCTTATAGTGGCAAACTGGTTATTTTTTTGGTTTTGTTATGCATATTTATGTGTTTGAATATAGCTGAACTAAATATGAATAATCTTTTGTACTTTGATTGAATTGGAAGAGTCCTAAAGGTTTTGAATTTATTAGGAATTTCCCCATTTTTAAGTCATTTTTTTTGAATCCGTCAGTAAATTCTGTCGCTAGTGCAATATTTTTTTTTTATAGTGTCTACATATATTTTTTTTATTATGATAATGATAATGTCGACTTAATCGAGTTGATTTTTAAGTATCTTAATATATTTTGCTACATGAATTCGAGCATTAAGGGAAATGAGAGTTAAAAATATATTTGAACTTGTCCAATGATGAAGCCACATAGATAACGGATAATCAATCTGAAAATTTCTAAAAATTTGTTTATTAAATTAATGAAAAATCTAATTTATTAACCTTTCTAAAATGAAGAACATCTTACAATTTTTTTTAAAAACCAAATTTATTTCAACTGAATTAATTTTCTGAATACTAGACTTACCGACCCCATACCTTAAAAAAAGGGATAAAAAAGAAAAAAGAAAAAAGAAAGCAAGGATAATGATGTAGAAGTTGTTAACATTTTGAAGCATGAAGCATGATATCACTTTCATCCACAATGTGCTCATTCTAAACTCTAAGCCAATAATTAAATAATGCTGTTGATACATTGACATATATAACAATTTAAATCAAAAAATACAAAAGATTGATCAATAATATAATCCATCAAATAGAAATAATTAATAATCATAATTAATGCATAATGCATGCAACATGAAGTCAGTAGTCACGCATGATGGGCTTAGATAATAGTCAACTAATCACATTCACGCCGGTGATTAAATATTTAAACACAACACTCCAATTTCATTACAAAAAATAATAATAATAATAATGTTGTTGTAGAAAAAGAATCTCAGGTTTCTGCATGACACTTGAGGTCATCCCTTAGCTTACAATGTGAATCCTTTGATATAATTTCGACATACAAATTTATGAACTAAATAATAATGAGTTATGTTAACGAATGTCCTTATTAAGAAGGCACTCGTTAAGAATCAATTTAAAGAAAGTTTTGACATTATTTTTATGGGGAATACAAAAAATTATCAAATCATTAATGATTTTTTTTTCTTTTTTTTCCATCAAAACTTTCCTTAAATGGATTCTTAACGAGTGCCATAAGGACAATCGTTAGCATTTCCCAATAATAATAAATGATAAATTTATGAATTCAAATTATTAAAATGTTAAATTGAAGAATAGTCAATATTATTATAAATAAATCTATTGTGTATGTAGGGCTTAGGAGACAATGATCTAATCTTCACATTTACTATTTCAAAATTAAAGAAATCCGAAATGGGTTTAAATATTTAAACAATATTATAACATCTAATTTAAATAAAGATACCATCTTCGTAACGGATTCTAACTACAAATCAATATCAAATACATCTTAAAAATACAGTTTTTTTTTTATATAAAAATCATAATAATTATTGTTAGTTTATTAACATTGTTAAAGTTATTATTTATGGGCAAAATAGTAACACTCCTCATATGGTGTGTTTACTTCAGGATAATGGGAATGAAGGAATATGAATCATTTCTAATAAGCTTGTTTACTTTCTAAAAGTGAATAAAAATGAGAATTAGAATGGAAGTGAGGCCCACATATTTGAGAATGAGGAATGAAAATCATATTTCCACCACCCATGTGAATGAGAATGAGAATGGGTCACATTCCCATTATTGATGAGAAATTATAATATTACTCATAAAATAATTAATAAATATTAATTTATCAAATACATCTTAATAATTAATCAATAATTAATAAAAAAATAATATTTACTATTTTAATAAAATAATAATTAATAAATTAATAAATTAATATTTAGTAATTTAATACATTAATAATTAATTAATAAAGTAATACTTACTTACTACTTAATTTGTAAATAATAAATAAAATAAATAAAAATTATTAACATTTTAATAAAATAGTAATTTAATAAAAGAATAATTTAATATTTAGTAATTTATTACATTAATAATTAATTAATACAGTAATACTTACTTAATACTTAATTTATAAATAATAAATAAAATTAATAATAAAAAATATTTAACATTTTAATAAAATAATAATTTAATAAAAAAATAATTTAATATTTAGTAATTTATTACATTAATAATTAATTAATAAAGTAATACTTACTTAATACTTAATTTGTAAATAATAAATACAATTAATAACAATTAATAAAATATATTTAACATTTTAATAAAATAATAATTTATTAAAAGAATAATTTAATATTTAGTAATTTAATACATTAATAATTAATTAGTAAAGTAATAATTAATTAATACTTAAATAATCAACAATAAATAAAATTAACCAATAATTAATAATAAAATAATTTTAATTTTTAATTTTTTGTAAAAAAATAATTTAATATTTAATACATAAAAAATTAATAATAATTAATAATTAATAAATAATAAATTAATATATAATTATAACTAATGATATTTTTGTAACTTTATAACAATTCATTCTGATTAATAGTCAAAATAAACACATCAATGATAATACTAGTTCATTCTGATTACGATTCCTACAGTTAAGTAAACAACTTATTATGATTCCGAGTTACCATTCTGATTCCAACTCATTCCGATTTCATTTCATTCCGATTACGAGTACGTAAACGCACCATAATATTTATTAAAAAAAAGATTATAATAAATATTGTTAGTTTATTAACATTGTTAAATTTATTATTTATGGGAAAAATAGTAACACTCCTCATCATGTTTTGATAAAATTAAGCGAAACTCTTATTGTTTTAAAATTAAGCACAACCCTTTACATGGAGTTTTGATATAAATATTTTGATTTTTATTGTAAAACATAAGATAAAGATGACAATTATGACATCCTATCCCAAACTAGTCTCGCCTCATCCCAATTATGATTAGAATTTAGTATAAAAAATATTCCCAAATCCTGAATTGAAGTGAATTGAATGATTATGAATCTCGAATCCAAATAGAAATTCGGGAATTTTAAGATAAAATTTAAAATTTTTAAATATGAAATGGTTTAGTTTAGTCTTAAAATAGGAACAACGGGACCCTTAATTTTAACAAAGGATTCAGAAAATGAGGTATTATGTATAGAAGTTGAAAATTGATCATCCCACCCCCCGACACACTCCCATCCCTCTTTATTTCATTGCAAATTTACTAAATTATCATTCTCATTATCAAATTTGACTTTACCAATAATTATTGATAAAAAAAAAAAAGGCAGGGGATATTCCCCAAGGATGTTCCATTGACGAGCGTCTCGTCAAAGGGAACATCCCTTGGACGTCATCCCTTGGACGTCATCCAAGGGAATCATCCCTTGGATGATCATCCAAGGGATTAGTGTTTTTTTTAATTCTTTTTTTATTCCGAAAAAAAGGTTTTATAATTTTTTTTTAAATATATTTTTTTATTAAAAATTGTGTTGATTTTGATTCCGATTCTAATTTTATATTTTATTTATTAAAAGTTATTTGTCTTATTTAATTTCGAAATCAATATCCATATTTATTTTTACTTTTAAAAAAAAAATATTTTATTAAAAGTTGTGTTGATTCTGATTTTATATTTTCTTTATTAAAAGTTGTTTGTCTTATTTAATTTCCTAAATCAGTATACTTTTACTTTTTGTTTTAAAAAAAATATTTTATTAAAAGATGTGTTGATTCTGATTCTGATTTTATATTTTCTTTATTAAAAGTTGTTTGTCTTATTTAATTTCGTAAATCAGTATCCATATCTACTTTTACTTTTTGTTTTAAAAAATATATTTTTTAAAATATGTGTTGATTCTGATTCTGATTTTATATTTTCTTTATTAAAAGTTGTTTGTCTTATTTAATTTCGTAAATCAGTATCCATATCTACTTTTACTTTTTTAAGTTATTTGTTTTATTTGTGTTTATTTCTTATATAAAGAGGTAGTTTGTAAGTTTGAAGGTAATATCATTTGAGCCTCTCTCATCTCATTCTCTTTTTCTCCTTCAACATATCATTCTCTCTTCTTATAATAAAGTTATCATCTTCGGGAAACATTATGGATAACTGTAACTTGGGCTCATTTTCAGATAGTTGGTCAGGCGAGAATGAAGTTCGAAGTGGGGAAAGCATCTACAGCAATAGTCGTGATTATACAACTGAATTTACTACAGACCAGGTTATTTTTATGTTTGTATTATGTACATTCGTTATTTATTTTTAAAGTGTAGAAATTACGTATATTTGTTATCTATATATCTTCATTATTTTTTTATATAGATCTTTGAAAGTAGAGAAGATATGATAAATTGGGCGAAAAGAGTTGGTCTAGAAAATAATAAGAAATAAACAGTTATGGCGATGGTCATTGTGGATTCAGAGCAATAGCTTCACTAATCGGTTATGGCGAAGAAGGTTAGAGTCAAGTACGATGCGACCTTATTGAAGAGATTCAACAAAATAAGGATTTATATGATCGACTTTATCCATCAAACGGATGGGCTGACAATCTATTACACTTACTGCATTTCTTCCAGTCACCGGCACCAGAGGTACATTGGATGGACTCAATGAGTTTAGGAATTGTCATCGCTTCGAGGTACAATCTTGTACTGCATACATTTGCTGAGAATGTTTGGAGTTGATTTACTCACTTGTCATGAAGGTCCCATGCAGTTCCAGAGCTATTGCTCATGTTGGCAGATATTTTGTGCAAGTTTTTTTACACCCTCATTATCCTGTACCACCCATCCCAATGTGGTGGTGGGAACATTCATCGTATGAAGCTAAAGAATGGGCCACTCGGCATATGATTCGTAATCAATTATGGTACGAAGTATTGAGTATATCACCAAGTGCGCTAGGAGGAGACTTTGGAGGCAACATAGATTAGAATTTATGTTTTTATATTTTTAAGTGTAACTTTTTATGTTGTTATTTGTACTATTTTTAAATAAATATTTTTCTAATATACATGAGAACATTTTTATAATACACAAGTAGTGTTAAATTAAATTATAAAATATAATTTTTTTGAAAAAATTTTAAAAGAAATTTTTTAAAAAAAAAAAAAAAGAGGACTTGAAGAAGGGGGATCGCCCTTCTCTTCATTATTTATTTATTTTAAAAAATTAATCAATATATATATATATATGTATATATCAATAAATAAAAAAATTAGATATATATGTCTATTTGAAAATTGAAAATAGAATTTTGGTGAAAGGAATAGGGTAAATAGGAAATTATAGGGTAGACAAAAAAATCAAATGTGTAAGAGGGAGGGGAAGATAAGCCCTCATAGAAGTTTTATATTCGGTCTAAAATAGACGGTCATGAACGGACAAGAGTGTCAACTTTAGCATAAAAAATGGATTCTTGTTGGCTTTTGCCCAAGAAGCGTGTAGTACAGCTAAATTTAGCTGCAAATCAGTCTCACGAATCTGAAATCAAAATTAATTTTATATTATTTCCTTTTTTTTTTTTTTTTTTTTTGCATATTACTAATAATAAATACAATTCAAATAATATTGGAAAGTAAAATGCAAGGCAAGGAAACAACCACCACACATTCAAGTTTCTTTTAAGAGTCTTTTTAGTTGAACCACAAGGCTGGCCGCAGCTAATTAAGACTCTGTCTTTGATTCAATCAAATCCCGAGAAGTTAGCTATTTGATTTGCATAATAAATAGCAAGAGTTCGATTTATATTTTACTTTGTACTCTTTCCTCTTTTGCTTTCCAAGTTTTCTTAGAGAAAGGGGTCATCTTAATTAATTCCCTTTGATAGGGTGATTGATCTCTTTCTCTTTCTCTTTCTCTTGCCGCCGTTGCAGTTTCTTTAACATGGCTTCTTCTTTCAAATGGATCAGGCCTGAGGTATTTTCATTTTCCTTTTTCCTCTTTCCTTGAATTTCTTTGATGCATTCCAAGATCTGGGTTCATTAGTATATGTGTATTTATTTATTTATTTAATTTTTCCTGTTTTGGGTATAGGTATATCCTTTGTTTGCAGCCACGGGCTTGGCCGTAGGCATATGTGGCATGCAACTAATAAGGAACATATGCACAAATCCTGAAGTGAGGGTAACAAAAGAGAACAGGGCTGCAGGAATTCTTGAGAACTTTGCGGAGGGAAAGAGATACAAGGAAAATGCTCTCAGGAAGTTTGTCCGCGAGAGGCCTCCTCAGATCATGCCTTCTGTAAACAACTTCTTCTCCAAACCAGATCTCCCCAGTTGATTTTAATATCTTTCGGATGTCGATTCTGTTGGATTTTTAGTGATTTTCCGGACAGCATAATAATGCTGTTCATGTGTGATCTCTAATTTTTTTATTAATAAAGTTAATGTTTACAGCATATCGATTCTTTTATAAACTGTTCTAAGATCCTTGTAATTTTAAAACGCGTTAGACGGTAGTCGGGTGACAGCCTAGAACCGTCTCATCGGTGGGAAAATTTGGACAAATTAATGGTAAGGAAATGTTGTTTAAATGATAATGAAGGTTTTTAGATTGTCAATTTGTTGATAAATTAATAATATTTAAAGGAATTAGAAGTTTATTAGAGATTAGGGTTTATGTAAGTAAAATTACGGTTTTATTAAAATTTAATGAGATAGAGAGTTTATTTTATAAAATTAGGTTTAGGGTTAAGGTCCGTGGATGAAAATCGGCGCCGACAGGTTGGAGATTCAAAATTCGACAACAGTCAAAGGATCCATGTGTCCGTTAATACATGCGTCAGTCAATCATTTATCATAGATCAATATTTTTCCGTGAAACGAACCACCATTTTACCGAAATTTGGTACTGCCACGCACTGTGTAATATTGAAGCAAATATTTTGAAATGTATGACAATGATCATTTCTCTAACAATTCATGAACTATTGTTGAAAATATACCCTGATTTATATTTTGCTTTAGACGAGCGTTTCAAAATGCTCTCTTAACAAAACTATGTTTGAATAACAATACAATTTTTTTTAGTTTTTGGGTAACCATCAAAAATAAATTTCTGTAAATACGATGAGTAATCAAACTAGGAAATACCTGGAACAATTGTTTCTCTTTTAAGTACATTATTTACATAAATGAGATTTTCATGAGTCTTAAACTCGAAGCCAAAAGCTTGGTGCGCTTGTCCTACCAAGGAAAAATAAGACAGCAGGCTGTACAGGCGTTGAGCCATTTATATCCAGATGATCTTATTACAATACCTAGAGTATTGTAAACATATATGAAAATTACACAGGCTATGTCCAGAAAGTAACTAACATTCTCATATTTTACGGTGAACAATGCAAGAATATTAAACAACTATGTGCCTGCCCGCTTCCTTCAAGTCACCCCCCGGTACACTGCACCAGGTCGAAGATCATCCATGTTGTCAACATTTCTGTAACCACCAAACTCTCTCAAACATGTCCAGCCACGACGGGCCAGAAACTCCCGGTAATCCTCTTCCGTGTAAAAGGTTTTATCTTCTTCATGGACTGGTATATTATCCGATTCATCATAGAGGCACACTTTAATGGTCAATCCTGTATATAGCAGATATACATTAATGCCTAGAAAATCTGAACTTGGAATGCTTCAATGTAAAATGTAGACGTGGTTTGGTTAATCCTATTTGTCTCTATCTATTGTAGGGGAGGTTTATGAAGGAAGGAAAGTGGATTGAAGAATGAAAGCTCAAGAGAATCGGGATTTTCCAGAGAATTACTGCAGCCTTACTACACCCTTTGATTATCATATACAAGAAAGTCTCTTCCACTTTCCTACCAACTCTCTCTTTATTCTCGCACATCAATGAAGGGATCAAAGAGATTATGTTCACCAATAAAATTTTCTACTGTTTTCCATAAGCAGCACTTCGTTTGATAATAATATGGCCAATAGCACGTGTTAACTCTGATAGTATTAGAAACCAACCAAACCCTTAATACCACCATTCCGGTAATAAAGCCTGTAAATAATACCTGTTACTTCTAGTCGGAATAATTTTCGGTATCAGTAATCTATCGCTTGAGAGAATTTCATATAATGTTCATTACAGAAACCACATAAGCAATCATTTACCTTCATCAAGGTGAAGAGTGTAATTTCCCAGAGGCATGTCCCTGTCGATACATCGAACTATCTGGTCTTCATCATCCAACCAAAATGCTCGTTTAGTTCTTATCCCAAAAGCAGACTTGATAGCCTCCTTGATGGCATCTGCAGTACCATCAATACCAATCCTCCTGGTATAATCACCGCATTTGACTGATATAACCTTCCCACCAAAAGACTGGCCCTCCCCACCTGCCAACAAAGAGGAAAACAAAAATTCAACATAAGATACCCACAAGCAGTATAATTTAACCTAAAAACAACAATTGTACTTGGGATCACACAACTGGCAATGATCAAATTCACTTGGGAAAGTAATAGATTGCTCTTCTCCACAGAATGCATACTATTTCTTTCATTGATAAGTCTGCTTAGAATTTACAAAGATTACCATTTCCAGGTGGGGGTTCCCTCCAGTTCCAAGGAGCTATTCCAGTGACTGCAACTGCATCAGCTGCTGTGATAGCAAGAGGGTGTCCATCGTGATCTAGCTGCCTCTCAAGATTGAGTGTAGGTCTATCACTAGCTGCACATTAAAAAACTTAAACAGGAGGGAATGATATCTCATTTAAGATAAATAACAAGTAAGTGCATACAAAAATTAAGGGTGCATACAAAAATTAAGGAAGAAACACTAGTAGAACTAATTTTGATACCAGAACCTTTGGCCATAAGGAGAATTAGGAACTGCTTAGTCTACCATGTCCACACACTGAGAATCTTGACTTGCCAAAGGAAATTATTAATATTTCTCTATCTATCCGGCTAAAAATTGTCCTTAGAACGACTTTTTTTTTATTTTAGTACATTGGATGGCTAAGCCCAACTAAGCACTAACATGGCACCAATTACTGAAGGTCATCTCTCCTTCAACTGTTCAACATGGACATTTGTTCATTTTTCCCCCTGAAACTGGTAGATAAAGCTTCAACTCTCAGGAGTTCCGCTGACATGAAGTTAATTTTCCTGAGTGGCATCAATCAATTGATTCTTTATCGTAAAGATATAAATTGCAAGGACTGTTGAATTCAAAAACTATCTACATAAATAGACAGCCAATAAACCAAAACTTTAAGCAGGATTACATACAGCTTACACTGTTCATTATTTAACGCATTGGCTCCATTAACTGAACCTAAAAAACAGAAGCATTTGAAGCTAAAAAAACCTACTGATTGAAGGTTATAAGTTTCAATGGATTAGACATACTAATTGCAATTGCATGTGGGTTTTCCGGTCAAAAGACAAGGCATATCCACTAATGGAATATGCAATTGGAGAAAACACAAGGACTTAACATTTATTATGATTATTGATCCCCTGTCGACAGATACGAGAAAAAAAGACAAGGGTCATTCTGAGATACCTTGTCATGCTCTAGTAGGAGTTGTAGTTAGAAGGTTCAGTGAGTACCTTACTGATGTTATTTCTGATAAAGCTCATAGTCTGACATCTGTAACCAAAAGTAGGAATGCGCTTGATGGGGTCAGGCTTGATAAATTTATTTGGATTCCTAATTGGAAAGGGAACTTTTCCATCAAAAGCAGCTGGCAGAGCATTAGTGAAAAGCTTTCTAAAATTGAAAGGTATCAGCTTGCTTAGAAAGAATCAAGCATCCCTAGAAATACCAAAATCGAATCTTGATAAATTAATTTTAGTCTTCCATCCTGAAATAGCAGCAGGATGTGTGTGGGAGGGATAATAGAATTTTCAGGAGGGCACATGATTTCCAGGAAAGTCTACTTCAGAAGACAGTAACGGATACTTGGTCAACGTTCTCTATTTTGAGGAATAAATTGGAGTTTCTTGGTGAATGGAATCTAGTGGTTGGTGTCAGCTCAGACAACACACAGAAAGAGGTAATTTTTTTCCGAAGAGACCGGCTGACGACACCTTCCAATTCAATTATGCCTGGCCGCTGGCTGAAGTTAGTCAGCTGATAGGTGATAGCAAGGCAGCTGCTAAAAGTTGCCTCAAAATATTGTTGCTTTATATAATTTAATTCATTCACCCAAACTGACAAAACCACAATACATAAACTTAGAATGGTAAAAAATTCAAATTAGAGTACATTACCTTCCACAGGACCAAATGATATACTGGTATCATCAAAACCTGCATAATTCCAACAATTTTTGTGATTAATTCCATTGTCGCTAGCATACCAGAGAGAATTTGTAGATATTACTAAAGTGCAAGAGGACAGTCGAGTAAACTTATTTACAAGAAGCTTGAGTGCAACAACTCCAACTTATTCCACAACATAACATATAGAACACAATAACGGTCTGATTTGACTTGATTTATGATAATTTTCAGATGTTTTAAAGATGATACCGACCATAGGAAAGGCATGATATGGTTTATCTGTGGCTTCAACATCTCAGGAGAAACTCAAGAGTGGAACATCTCACAACAATGACCTTTCAGAAAACTGTTTATCTTTGTATGGTGGGAAATGGGTGGAAGTTCTCTTCCCTTCCTATCACCACTCTACCGACCACAACTTTGCCATCCTCATTCGATAAGTGGGAAGAGAAGTCGGAGAAACACTGCTCAGGTCCACGATTAACTAAATCAAGCATCTATTGATTAGATTACTGACTACACTAAGACTAAAATCTGCTCATTCGAATCTGTTAATAAAAACAAGCAACTAGCACGAAATGGTTGAGAGATGTGACTTATCAAGTGACCAAAATAAACATGAAACCAATAGTGTAAATCTTGTTTAATCTAGAATTGAGATATGTGACTATTCAAGTGACCAAAATGAACATGAAACCAATAGTGTAAATCTTGTATAATCTAGAATTAAGATATACTCATTTGTGCTCTTCTTAAAACCAATAACAATGTTTAATGAATTTGATTACACATCATTTTTCATTCCTCTTATACCCTTTTCAGACATTACACTTGACTTTGAGGGTCTGTTTGGTTCAACGGAGGGGAGGGGAGGGGAGGGATTTTAATGGAGGGGAGGGAAGGGGAGGGGAGGGGAGGGGAGAGATTTTAATTAAATATATGTTTGGTTCAAGGAGGGGAGGGGAGGGGAGGAGAGAGTTTTTAAAATATATGTTTGGTTAAAGAAGAGAGAATAGAGATTTTAAAATTAATTTACTATTTTATCCTTATAGTATTTTATAAATAAAATTAAAACATATAGGCTTTTATTATCTTTGAATAACAAATAATAAAATTAAAATAAAAGCTGTTATTAAAAATAAAATTAAAACAAATATAAGATAAGAGAATAAAAAAATTGAATGGTTGAAGCAAATATAGAGAGATTTGTAATTAAAATAATTTTGGATTTTAATGTATAAGTAGGGATAATTAGTAAATGCATTTAATATTTAATTGCTCACTTTCTCTCCCCTCCAAAACCCCCCACTTTTGGAGGGGAGCAAAAATTGGCTTATGAGGGATTTGCTCCCTCCACTCCCCTCCAAAAAATTGAACCAAACAACCAAAATTTAAAATAATCCCCCCCTCCCCTCCCCTCCCCTCCAAAACCCCCCAACCAAACAGACCCTGAATGCTGACTAAACTTATACTTATCCATATCCATAAACAACAGATAAGGCCATGAAAGAGTATAGACATTTCTAAAGGTTAAAGGAATGCAATCCTCTGCATAAAAAGCACTCATAACAAATGTCAAGAACACATTCAACAAACACCACTCAGTCAAATACATTTCAAGAAACATGAGAATAACAAAGAACAAAACCACAGACATTTCAATATTTCACTAAAAATAGCCTTGAGCATATCCCTTTCATAGCCATCTTTCATCAAGAACTGGCAAATCATATCAGCATAACTGTCCTATACTTGGGAAAAAGCCATACCCTTAATTCACCCCTTAACCAATGCAATCGAGTATTCACTCAATCAAACCCAATCAAAAACCAAAACTTTAGACTCAATTTCACAACCCATGTCTAATCTCCTGAAACCCATCACCAAATCATCCTCTAAAAGCCAACCCAACAGGGAAAAAAAATGAAAATAATATAGAAATAAATCAAACCCAGTATAAAGCTGATACCTTTATCAGCGAATTGCATGTAAGTTTCAACCTTATTAACAGAATTATTCACAGAAGTAGCTTTATACTGAGGATTCTTGCTTCGCTCCTTCAAAATCTCATCAATCTCCTTATAATACGACATCTTAGCAGACCCACTTCCTCTATCTTGATGCTTAGTCTTTTTGAACTCCTTAAGCAAATTCCTCCACTTGTCCGTACACATCGTCGGCGACCTATCAAATCCCTTATCCCTCATCTTCGCCGATATCTGTTCCCACAAGTGCTTGTTCGACTTGGATGTGTGTTAAAAAGGACATCCATTTCCCTCCGAAACGCAATCAGGATCCGCGTTTCGTCTTGTACCCAAGTCTCGGCGCGTTTCTTGGGAGCCTTGATTTCGTGGTCCTCTCCGCCGCTGCTGTCGGCGAGGATCATCTGCTGAGGTTGCAAGTCCCCATTGGACGATGCCGCCACCACCTCCATGATCATGTCACGGGAGGTGGCAGGCTTCGTCTTTGTAATAATCTCTGAGGCGTGGCTTTTCGGACAAGTACATGACGTCGTTATTTATTGGTAGTATTAATATTGGTGACGTGTGATTTGAAATGGGATTTTTAGTTGAAAAAAGAAATAATCAAATGGAGTCATTTGTGAGAAGAATTTTCTGATGGGTGGTTTTATTATGAGATATATTTGCAGTCCAGATGAAGGACGGACATTGGAGAGAGAGAGAGTGTGCGTGAAGTAAAAGCTTTGAGTGAATGATTTGATTATTGGAGTTCAAATAATGTCAGGATTATGAGTAAATCTTTGGTGCAACAGTGGTATGGATGACGTGGTACCACTAACCAATTAAAAAATAACATGTTTAATTTTCTTCCTATTTTTTAGTTGTTTTTTGACTTTTTAGCACGCGTGGCAAATGATGATTGGCTTGTTGCATGGATGACGTGGTACCACTGTTGCACCAAAGATTTTCCCCGGATTAGTGTGTGTTTAAAAGATGAGTTTATCATTTCCATCAAACATTATTATTTAAAAATCTTTCATTTAATGGAAATGCAATGTTTACTTGGGGAAAAAAAAGGCCTGGGGAGGGCATATTTGTAAATTTAGTAAAATGCATTAATCTTGTACATATAACCTTTTTTATGATGGAAGAAGATTTGCTAGATTAAAAAAATGTTAATTGCCAGCAGTAAATTCTGCTAGCAAGTGTCCATGACTTCATTTTCATGCAAAAAAATTGGGTTAGGATTTGTCTTGACAATGCTGTCAAAAATAAGCAAGAAGAAAAACACAGGCTCCTCTTGGTCAGTTGAACCGTACCATTGCCAAAATGTTGACGCTTAAAATCAGATTAGGAATTATGTCTTGTTATTACCCGACCTCCGGCCACAACATATAAGATTTTACGGTTGGAGATCATCACTCTTTACGACTTCTCACTAATAGTGACATGCGACTTGTTTTTCAAATATTATAAACAGAGAAATAATCTGGGTTGACAAATGAGTCGAAAGTATTTTCCTACTTGAAACATCGGACGCTCAATTTAGTTTAAGGTTTTTAGTACAAGGAAAACTTGTATTTAGTGTATGTGTTTTAAAAAGATGAGTAATGAATGGTAAATAATAGGGGATTGTGAATTGTGCATTTTTTTGAGGTTTAGAATGGTCCCAATTAAAAGTAAATCGGGTTTGATATTTATAGAGAGGAACACTCTCCATCTAAAACTGAAAATCCAGCAAATCTCATAAACCGCTTTGCATTTCTTGACCTGATTTTCCAACACACTTGGATTTGATTCGGTCTTGTTAGACAATTATGACCCATAACGTCACTATTTGTAAAAGACATTGTGGTTTTTGTACAAATTAATTATGTAGCAATGTAATTGCATTTTATCATTTTGTAATTTGATTACTTAATATAAATAAATGATAAGAGTCCATATGATTAGTTCCGGATTATAAGATATGTGACAGTATCAATCCATAAAGGTTTAATCATTAAATATCCCTAGTCATAGTATTATCGAGACTGGACATCGATAATGCGGAATAGACTAGTATTGAACTTGTGCGTGTTATGGAAGCGTAACGACATAGTTCTCATATATTTAAGTATTGGATACTTATGCAAGTGTGATAGGAGGTTGTGTTTACCGATGGTACGGAAACAGCTTCGCTCTGGATAGACCCCGCTGAATCCCATTGGTAGTATGACTATGTGTCTATGAGAATCCGCATCAGGGTAGGTGTATTTGGTCTTAACCTGAGACTTACATTGCTAGTACTTGCGACAATCAATACGCTTTGGTTTTGGTCGTCCAGGACTTTAACAGGTTCTGCTTACGCCTCTTCTGGGTTTATTGAGAATCGTAGTGTATTAGATGTGATGTCAAGATGGAAGTATCACTTCAGTCATATGGAGATGATGATCACGCAGGGATACAGAATTAGTACTCTAAATGGTTGCAACCATCGGGATAATATGACAAGGTCATGATTATCCGATTTAAAGAGACTAGTTGCTTGTAATCCGATATATGCTTCGTACGAGGCAGACACTATTCCAGCCCCAAGCCTTGCATGTGACATCCGATACTGGATCCCTATACGCAATACTGTGTATACTACGCCTGACAAAGATCGTATATTTCATTAAGAGTATTTCTGGAGAATTGGGTAGGCACGGTGCTTTGCTAGAAGCCAATCATGTCTCGTAAATCGGCAAAAACGTAGTACGAGGTACGTACGTGTTCGGATAGTTCGACGACCGGATTTACTGCCAACATATCCAGGGATCTCTTGGGTCGCTTCCCGAAGATTCACCGATGACGTATGATTCGAACATAATTAATCTTGGATTAATTACGGAGATATTTTATCTGGGATAAAATACTATTTGAAGAGAGAGAAACGATTAATTTGGAATTAATCGATAAAATAATATATTCGATATATTAAACAAAATTAGATTTCGACGCGAAATTAAAATTAGATTTTAATTCGGGCTAACGAATTAATTTAGAGTTAATTTGCTAGCGACGTGAATAGTAATTTTGCTTGGCATAATTATTTAATTAAATTTTATTTAATTACGTCGCAACGGAAAATTCGTTAATTCAAAATTAACGAACCCGAGCCCGTGATGTGTTTGCGAGGCCACTTCGATTTCAAATCAAGTGCGGCCACAAGTCACATCTCTCGTCACATCGCACGTCATTCAAGTGATAGATGTCAACTCACTTTTTGGTGATTGACATGCAATCACTATTCATGAAAGAAGTGGTTGTGAGGCTTTAATGCAAATTTTGGCTCCAAATTTTTGGTTTGACTTTTTGAAAGAAATACCAAAATTTGGTAAAGGATTTTCATTGTTTTTTTTAGAAAACAAATACCAAAAACAAAGAAATCTCTCTCTCTCTCTTGGCTAAAACCGTGAGCCTCCTTGAAGAATAAAGGAAATTGTTTTCTTTTCTTCACTTGCTAGCACACTTCAAGAATCATCACAAGGTGATAGGGAAACCAACCTTGGAGCTTGGAATCAAAAGGACAAAGCTTGGAGCTTGGATATTCACCTTGGCCGAAAATCATGAACTCAAGATGTTATTCATTAAGGCCCATGAACTTTGGAGCAGTATGCACAAGTATGACAAGAGACTTCCAGAGAATTTAATATTAAGATCTCAAGCAAATGGATAGCCAGAGACATGGATATCCTCGGCAGGGACTAGTCTACGAGTTGAGCCCCAAGAAGGATTTGAGGACGAATCCTATTTAAGGGGGATGGGGAATTTATAACTATCGGAAATCCCGACTAATATTACATCATGAAACGAGTGTTACATAATATAAATTATGTCTGAGCATATATACATTCATGGAACCACTTTAGGGATAAACGGTAAATTCTTCGAAACTTCGATGCGAAATTCTATGATGTTCCACTACGGACAACTAATGGTATTTGAGGGTAACTTTCTCATACAAACTCCAATTTTTATGAATTTTATATCGTCGGAAAGCTGAAATCGAGATCTACAATGTTCGCATTGAATTTTTTTCCAAAATCGGAATAGAAGCAAGTCAAAAATACATATCAAAATTCGGATAAGTAGTAATTTTGGACTTAACTGGAAGAATCTCAAACCTTCTCCACATTTCCATAATTTTCCCCATTTTTCCAAATATCAAATAACCCCTACTATATAAAGAGAACACTATTCACTAATCACAAAATGAGAGAAAAGGAAAAGAAAGAATAAAACATTGGAGAGAAGAAGAAGAAGAAGACAAGAAGAAGAAGAAGAAAATGGAAAGAAGAGAGGAAGAAAGAAAGAAGTGGAAGAAGCAAAAAGAAGTTTTGCATCCATGAAACTTAAAGGATGAGGAAAACCAAGCATGAAGAAGGTAAGGAAACTCTAACCCAAGTTTTGGATATGGGTGTTTTGATCTTGTATTTGGTTGACGATATTGATGAGTTATAATAATTGATGTTTATATGGGTTTGGTGATAAGAAAATGAAGATTGTAGGAAATCCTCAAATTGTTAATTTTGGTTATAGACTAATGGAGTATATATAATGGATGTAAGTAGAGGTTAAGAATGTTATTGATGGTGTTTTGAATGATTATTGAATCTAATTGCTTGTGTGGAATGCATAGGGAAATGTGTTGAGCATATTGGTTATTAAAGCATGATTTTTATGTTGGAGTTTCTGCGTTCCCGAGGATCGAATACAAAGCAAGAAATAACATGTGAATACATTCGAGGAAGTCGCGGAATACTTACATCGATCGGTTGAGCGACGCGGGAGACAACAAAAACTTCACTGCCCTCCACAATGGTCACGGCAACTGCAGATTTGGCCTCCATGGATTCGGCTTTGGGTGAGCTCCATCAAGCTCCAAGCTTCATCAAATGATCCCAAGCTCATGGATGGACTTCCTTATCACCTTCGCATGTCTCAAAAGTGTGCTAGCACTCAAGAAATTTGCCACAAATTTCCCACTTTGCTTCCCTTTAGCTCACGGCAGTGAGCTGTGAAAGAAGAGAGAAAATGAAGCCCTTTGGACGTGAGAAGAGAGAGGAGAAGAAGTGAGAGAGTGTTAGGTTAATTGATGTCAAAAACCAATTACAACATATACCAAATGTTTTTGTAAAGCTTTCCAAAAGTCAACACAAAATTTGGCTCCAAGAATATAATAACATTATATGTCATTCAAGCTTTCAAAAAGCTTTCCAACCACTCACATCAAGTCACATCACTCAATTAATCAAGTGACAAGTTGTCACATCACTCAAAGTGACTAATGATTTGACGCTTGATGCGACTAGCGATTTGACGCTTGATTTGACTTGCGTGCCGCACTCGAATTCAAAATGCGAATGCGCTCGCAAATAATCCCGGGCTCGGGTTCGCTGATTCCAAATTAACGAATTTTCCGTTGAGACGCAATTAAATGATTTTGCCTAGCGAAATCACTATTCACGTCGCTAACGAATTAATTCTAAATTAACTCGTTCGCTCGAATTAAAATCTAATTTTAATTCCGCGTCGAAATCCAATTTCGTTTAATATATCGAATATATTAATTTATCGATTAATTCCAAATTAATCGTTCTCTCTCTTTTATTAATATTTTATCCCAGATAAAATATCTCCGTAATTAATCCCAGATTAATTTTCTCTCTCATCTAATTAATCCCAGATTAATTAAAGTGCGAGTCATACGTGTCCGGTTAAGGCAGCCTCAAGGATTAAGATAAATATCTCTCAGAGGAGTTAGTAAGATATAGCTCGGATATGGAACAAATCATGCTAAAAAGAGCGAAGCGGGTAGGAAAGAGCGGAGCGAAGCGCAGCGGGAGAAGAGAAGGCTAAAGAAATATATATCTCATATCTATACTAGTAGCTAAGACTTGACTTTAAGACTTCCCTTCGGTAAGACTAAATGGGATAAGGGGTTCGGGGGAGAGGGTTATCCCTCTCCATCGGTGAATCTTCGGGAAGCGACCCATGAGATCCCCGGATATGTTGGCAGTAAATTCGGTCGTCGGACTATTCGAACACGTAAGTACCTAGTACTACGTTTATACCGATTTACAAGACAAGGTTGGTTTCTAGCAAAGCGCCATGCCTACCCAATTCTCCAGAAATATCCTTACAGGAATATAAGGATCTATATTAGGCGTAGTATACGTAGTATTGCGTATTTCGATCCAGTATCGGATGATCACATGCAAGGCCTGGGGCTGGTGCAGTGTCTGCCCCGTACGAAGCATATATCGGATGACAAACAACTAGTCTCTTTATTATCGGATAATCATGACCAAGTCATATTATCCCGATGGTTGCAACCCTTTAGAGAACCAGTTCTGTATCCCTACGCGATCATCATCTCCATATGACTGGAGTGATACTTCCGTCTTGACATCACACCCAACACACTACGATTCTCAATATACCCAGCAGAGGCGTACACAGAACCTGTTAAAGCCCTGGACGACCAAAACCAAAGTATATTGATTGTCGCAAGTATTAGCGGTGCAAGTCTCAGGTTAAGACCAAATACACCTACCCTGATTTCGGACTTCCATAGACACATAGTCATACTACAAATGGAATTCTGAGGGGGTCTATCCAGAGCGAAGTTGTTTCCCGTACCATCGGTAAACACAACCTCCTATTACACTTGCATGAGTATCCTATACCCAAATATATGAGAACTATGCCATTTGTCCCCTCACAACATGCACATGTGTAATACTAGTCTTTTACGCATTTATCGATGTCCAATCTCGATAATACTCTGACTAGGGATATTTAATGATTTATCCTTCGTGGACTGATACTGTCTCATATCATTCTCAATCCAGGAACAAATCATAAGGACCTCCTATCATTTATATATCTTGGTGATCTAATCACAAATGATAAGAGTGCAATCTCCTTTGTCACATAGTTAATTTGTACAACAACACCATGATCTGTACAAATAGTGACACTATGGGTCATAATTGTCCAACAAGCTCCCACTTGGCCTATAGCCAGTCACTCGAGTGTCTAACACCCGAACTATGTACGGTTGGCTTAAATTGCTGAGAAAAGACTTTCGTCAGCGAATTTTCATGATTATCGTCTGATGTGATTAATACGATCATAACATCGCCACGATGTATGATCAGAACGAATCAGATGAATAGTCGAAGTATATATCTGGATCGTTGATGAGACCATTAATTCTTTAGCCTGTGCTGAAGCCTAGCTCAGCTGCTAACAGAACTATATCTAATCTAATTAGATTTATTATCGACCCAAATGGCTTCTATTGCTGCCTCAGCTACAGCAATAACCCGCATTTGTTGTTTATTCGGTAACAATATCTTACTTGGAAGATTTCCAGCTCACTGTTCCGTTATTCAAACTGTATAGTACTGTTTGCGACTTATAGTCGTTTATATTGGTTTGGAAACTTGCTACAGTGATCCCAGTCACTCGAGTTTTCCTTCTCCAAAGTTTAAGACATCATCCTTAGATCTCTAAGATACTAACGAATGTTCTTAACTTCAATCCAGTGACTATCACTTGGATTGGCCTATTTGTGAATTCATATGCTCAAAGCGTATGAGACACCATGTCATATTTTTTTTTCAATGTACGAGTTCTCAGAGAGTTATCTCGAAAGCCAAGCTTTCACCGATTGTTTTATGGGAATATCATTTCCAAGAAATGACATATTATCATTATTTATAGGACAGTATTGTCAGTGCGCTCCCACTAACCCTCTTATATACACAAGAATCATTTTCATTTTGAATTAAATCATATACCATTATGATTACATCAAAACAATAATTCCAAGAACATATGCTTGCTTTAATCCAAACATGGATTGAATAACCTGCAAACCTTGTTTGCTAGTTTTGGTACGATAAAATCGTCAGGATGTTGTAGACATCCTCCAAAAGGTTTCCTTTTCAGGAAAGTGATTTTCCCATTCAGCTGACATATTTCATAAATGAAACATGCATCATTAGCAAGCATTATCCAAATGGATTTACCGTGGCAACATGTAAAAGGTTGAATCGTAATCAACACAATGTTGATAACGATACCTTTCCGCTACAAGCCTAGCTTTGTACGTTGGTATGTTGCCATCCATGTACGTCTTCCTTGAAGTCTTATAAAGTACCAATAGGCACAATGCCTAGCGGTACATCAACTAGTATCCAAACATAGTTGATATACATGGAATCCATTTCGGACATAATGGCACTTTGCCATAATAGGGAGTCGATACCTTGTATCACTTCCTCATACGTAGTTAGTTGGTGTTCCTCAATAAGATTGACATCTTTATGAGGTGAGATCAGAAACCCATACCCCAGGTTGTTTTCTGACTCTCTCCGACATACGCGGTTCTTGTGTATTCGAAGATTACTGGTATAGTTTCATCTTTGATGAACTATTTGTGTTCCATTAGGAATTGGTGCCTGGATCAGTATTACTCCGATTTTCATCGAGTTTTACTATCCTCCCACTTACCACTGCATATCGGTATTCCTCTTAGGAAAATCGCATGGTGAGCAACAATTACATTGTTCTCTTGTGAGTTGTATAAGTACTATACTTTGGTATCCCTAAAATCTAAGTATAGATTTATGAAGATCCTTCAATTTTTTTTATCATACTTTAAGAATCTAATCCTTAGTTCTGATTAAGAAATTATGGAGTCTACTGCGACAAACTTAATGGATTAAGCACTAAAGTTATCATTACATAAATCTTCCAAAGATTATGCTCGACTATTTGCTTAACTCCGGGCTTAGGCCTAATATGTTATTTTATCAAATAAAGTAACTTATTATTTTCCAGGACCATCCTGAAATTATTCCCATTTTGAAAATTAAACCATTTAAATACATTTTCCCTATGATTATGTTTTAAGTGTCAATCTTTCAATTTTATCTTGATTCTAATAGTCCAACTATTTAATCAACGATTTTGGTACTATTCATTATAATGATTACTATAGTCCAACTATTTAATCAATTATAATTTAATTTGTTTGAATACAGTCCAACTGTTAATTAAAACAACAATTAAATATTAGTCCAACTAATAATTAATTTAATTGACGAATGATATTTGTTTGAGCGCGTATGACAAGTAATTAAACGAATATTGCGAATTTAATTCTTGCCTCCCACTATTTTTCGGCGAGCCTCTAACCCTCTGTCGAGTACTCGGGAAACCGTGTTTCCTAGTGGGCTAGGATCCTGTTAAATATCACACAATCTTGACTTTGGCCAACAACTTGTATGATAATTAACTAGGTAGATCTCTAAGATCAATTGGATCCCATCCAATTCCTAGATCCAGTAGGGGGACATCCAAGTCCGAAACATATATCTTATATATGCCAATATATCCAATATATTACCTAACCTTTTTCCTTTGAATCAACTAAGCCTTGACTTTGGCACAACAAACTTAGTGATCCCAGTTAAGCATGACCCATTGACCATGGAAAGCTTCGTAATCAATGTCGATGGACAAGAAGTGGTCTTGACTTTGGCCAACAAACCACAACTTGGACAAGACACTGATATGGAATAAAGCTTTCGTGATTCAAACACATCCTCGATGGACAAAGGCCTTGACTTTGGCCAACAAGCCAATGCCAGTCTTGGATCTTGAGTAAGAATCACTCAATGTAAGGAAAAATGCTTAACATTTTGTGAGGGTTTTCGCATGCAAATTGGCAACCAATTTATTATCTTTGTTAAGGTCTCATCATCATACACCCTTAAACATGCATTCTAAATACATAATAAAGCGCGTATAATAAATAATAATGATATGCGGATGGATACTTTACACAATGATCCTGGATCAAATCTCTCACTTTCCTCTCTCCCGCTAGCACAAATATTTGCTTCTACCCGTTACACTACACTTCTAAAGAAACCTCATTTACATTGAGAGGAATAAGTGAGAAGAGAATACAAAGAGTAAGGAGGTAATAAGGCTGGACACGCAGGTCCAATTAATAAATTCCAAATTTATTATAACAATTTATAAAATTGCCCCACCCATCTAATATCCATCCAATATACATTATTCATGCATCGCAACCATGTATTCACACAAGCATGTTATCAATCAATCTAATCAAATTAATTAATTTGATAATTAATTACCATCCAATGTTCAAACAAAGGTTTGATTTTGTTCGAGTCAAACTCATTTTGCGAATAAGTACTCAAAGTACGAATTCTTGAATTAAATCAAACTACAAAATTAAATCCAATGCAATTTGTATTTAATACTAATTCACTATTTAATTCCAAATTAAATATAACACTTTATTAACAAACCTTTTACGATTTAAATTCCAAATTTAATCGTTACGGGTCTCAAAGCCCGATTAACGTCCAACGTTAATTTAATTAAAGTCCAATGGGCTTTTAATTAATTTCTTTACGGCGTGGACTTTTGGTCAACTCGGGTCAAACCCAATAACCAAAGTCCAATCAAGGAGTAACCCCATAAGCCTAGAAATCAATTTAGTCCCATTAGGCCCAATTAAACTTTAAAGGTCCATTAGTCGCATTTGGGCTTTATGGAAGCGGTTTTGGGCCCAATTGGATCCAACTAATTTGGCCTAAACCTAACTTGGTACAACCAAGCCCAATTAGCCCAATAACAACATTCAAGCCCAATTTTACAAAATAGGCCCAACATAATTAAATTACAAAAAACCCAAATTTCACAATTTAATTACATAAAGTGTATAACACAATTAATTACCCAAATCAATATTTCCAAAACACAAATTTGTATAATTAATCATGCTCATTAACAACAATTAGTGTCCAACACAATTTAATCAAAAATCAAACCCAATACATGCTTCTTCAAGTCTCGGCATTTAGGGAATTTTAAAATCGATTTGGTTTCAGTCAAATTAAATCCACAATCGACATTAAATCAACATTCCTAATCGTTTCAAGTCATCCAATGATCAACGAAACAAAAAATTACCAAGATTTAGGGCACCAATGTATTCAGCCAACACATCAAAATTGGGGAAAATTGTTCCAAACAACTTTTCATCAAATTGATCCAACCAATCCTTAATTAAAACATAATTAAACATATTAATTCATCCAATTTCATTAAATCATGCTCAAATACAATTTAATCAAATTTTAAGCCCAAATCAAATTTCATGCTTTTACTCCGCTCTGATACCATTGTTGGAGTTTCTATGGTCCCGAGGATCGAATACAAAGCAAGAAATAACATGTGAATACATTCGAGGAAGTCACGGAATACTTACATCGATCTGTTGAGCGACGCGGGAGACAACAAAAACTTCACTGCCCTCCACAATGGTCACGGCAACTGCAGATTTGGCCTCCATGGATTTGGCTTTGGGTGAGATCCATCAAGCTCCAAGCTTCGTCAAATGATCCCAAGCTCATGGGTGGACTTCCCTATCACCTTCGCATGTATCAAAAGTGTGCTAGCACTCAAAAAATTTGCCACAAATTTCCCACTTTGCTTCCATTTAACTCACGGCAGTGAGCTGTGAAAGAAGAGAGAAAATGAAGCCCTTTGGGCGTGAGAAGAGAGAGGAGAAGAAGTGAGAGAGTGTTAGGTTAATTAATTTCAAAACCAATTAAAACATATACCACATGTTTATGTAAAGCTTTCCAAAAGTCAACAAAAAAGTTGGCTCCAAGAATATAATAACATTATATGTCATTCAAGCTTTCAAAAAGCTTTCCAACCACTCACATCAAGTCACATCACTCAATCAATCAAGTGACAAGTTGTCACATCACTCAAAGTGACTAATGATTTGACGCTTGATGCGACTAGCGATTTGACTTGCGTGCCGCACTCGAATTCGAAATGCGAATGCACTCGCAAATAATCTCGGACTCGGGTTCGCTAATTCCAAATTAACAAATTTTCCGTTGCGACACAATTAAATGATTTTGCCTAGCGAAATCACTATTCACGTCGCTAACGAATTAATTCTAAATTAACTCATTCGCCCGAATTAAAATCTAATTTTAATTCCGCATCGAAATCCAATTTCGTTTAATATATCGAATATATTAATTTATCGATTAATTCCAAATTAATCGTTCTCTCTCTTTTATTAATGTTTTATCCCAGATAAAATATCTCCGCAATTAATCCAGATTAATTTTCTCTCTCATCTAATTAATCCCAGATTAATTAAAGTGCGAGTCATACGTCATCGGTGAATTTTCGGGAAGTGACCCATGAGATCCCCGGATATGTTGGCAGTAAATTCAGTCGTCGGACTATCCGAACACGTAAGTACCTAGTACTACGTTTATACCGATTTACAAGACAAGGTTGGCTTCTAGCAAAGCGCCATGCCTACCCGATTCTCCAGAAATATCCTTACAGGAATATAAGGATCTATATCAGGTGTAGTATACGTAGTATTGCATATTTCGATCCAGTATCGGATGATCACATGCAAGGCTTGAGGCTGGTACAATGTCTGCCCCGTACGAAGCATATATCAGATGACAAACAACTAGTCTCTTTATTATCGGATAATCATGACCAAGTCATATTATCCCGATGGTTGCAACCCTTTAGAGAACCAATTCTGTATCCCTACGCGATCATCATCTCCATATGACTGGAGTGATACTTCTGTCTTGACATCACACCCAACACACTACGATTCTCAATATACCCAGAAGAGGCGTACACAGAACCTGTTAAAGCCCTGGATGACCAAAACCAAAGTATATTGATTGTCGCAAGTATTAGCGGTGCAAGTCTCAGGTTAAGACCAAATACACCTACCCTGATTTCGGACTTCCATAGACACATAGTCATACTACAAATGGAATTCCGATGGGGTCTATCCAGAGTGAAGTTGTTTCTCGTACCATCGGTAAACACAACCTCCTATTACACTTGCATGAGTATCCTATACCCAAATATATGAGAACTATGCCGTTTGTGCCCTCACAACGCGCACACGTGTAATACTAGTCTTTTACGCATTTATCAATGTCCAATCTCGATAATACTCTCACTAGGGATATTTAATGATTTATCCTTCGTGGACTGATACTGTCTCATATCATTCTCAATCGAGGAACAAATCATAAGGATCTCCTATCATTATATATCTTGGTGATCTAATCACAAATGATAAGAGTGCAATCTCATTTGTCACATAGTTAATTTGTACAACAACACCATGATCTGTACAAATAGTGACGCTATGGGTCATAATTGTCCAACATTTTAGACAAGAATTTGGTCGTGCGTCGCGACGCAGGATGCTACGCGTCGCGACGCGACCTGAGAATTTTTCAGAAACACTTCTAGATTGGTGCGCGTCGCGATGCGCAAAGATCGTGCGTCGCGACACGTAATGGAAATATTTGGGCACATTCTGGATGAGTCGCGTCGCGATGTGAAATGCCTTGCATCGCGACGCGAGGTCAAAAATTTCCCAAATTAGTTATGAACTATTCCAGTTCCACCCGAATATGTTAGAGGCCCTAAAAGCCCCGTATCGATTTATACTCAATAGTACTTCATGATATAAATATAATACACTTTGGAATGATATTAGGTGTTTGAATGCAAAAACTTAGCATAATCTCGAAGCATTTCCACGGCTTATAATCTAAACAAGTTTACTGATTATAGCTTATCGGAAGAGATCCTAAGTTCATCGACTAAGCAAAACAGTGTCAGCCAGGTTCCAAAATATGTGAGTGGACACTCTTTCTTTAAATTGATTTTCATTTTATTGTTTTAATATCAAACTTAATTTTTACGCTTTAGGGCGTTAGTTGATTTTCATTACAGTTATTTCAAAAAAGGTTGTGTTTTATGTTATGTTTGAGAAAAGTAATGTTTTCAGAGTTTGATTTTATGATTTTTGAGGCATGGGGGAAAAACAGTTTTCTTATAAAGCTATTTCGTGAATTTCTGGTTTTAGAACCAAATATTTTATAACTGTACGATCTAACCCCCACTCCCAATTTCCTTATTTTGTACGTATTCACAGAGGATGAGCTCGGGAGGATGGATACTGATGCAGACACTAGGGTATAAAGTCCATCAGTTCAAGTCAGAAAGAGTGAGAGTCTTGTCGGAGTCAAGTAAAATTTATGTTTTAGTCTTTGGTTTTGAGATAGTCATTGTAAAGGTGGTGTCATTAAGTTTTCAGTTACATTGTTGAGATTGTATGATAAGTTTTTGAGATTGGGCTACGGTTCTACACATAAGATAAATAGTTAGAGAAAAGAGTATTAATAATTGTTTATGGTTAGAGAGTCAGAGGCCCAGGAGAATAGTGTTGGACAATTATGACCCATAGCGTCACTATTTGTACAGATCACGGTGTTGTTGTACAAATTAACTATGTGACAAAGGAGATTGCACTCTTATCATTTGTGATTAGATCACCTAGATGTATAAATGATAGGAGGTCCTTATGATTTGTTCCTGGATTGAGAATGATATGAGACAATATCAATCCACGAAGGATAAATCATTAAATATCCCTAGTCAGAGTATTATCGAGATTGGACATCGATAAATACGTAAAAGACTAGTATTACACTTGTGCGCGTTGTGAGGGCATAACATCATAGTTCTCATATATTTGGGTATAGGATACTCATGGAAGTGTAATAGGAGGTTGTGTTTTACCGATGATACGGGAAACAGCTTCGCTCTGGATAGACCCCATCGGAATTCCATTGGTAGTATGACTATGTGTCTATGGAAGTCCGAAATCAGGGTAGGTGTATTTGGTCTTAACTTGAGACTTGCACCGCTAATACTTGCGACAATCAATATACTTTGGTTGCAGTCGTCCAGGGCTTTAACAGGTTCTGTGTCCGCCTATGCTGGGTATATCGAGAATCGTAGTGTGTTGGGTGTGATGTCAAGACGGAAGTATCACTCCAGTCATAGTGGAGATGATGGTCACATAGGATACGGGACTGGTTCTCTTAAATGCTGCAGCTATCGGGATACTATGACAAGGTCATGTATATCCGATTATAGAGACTAGTTACCAGACATCCGACATGTGCTTCGTACGGGGCAGACACAATTCCAGCCCCAGGCCTAGCACGTGATCGTGCGTCGCGACACGTAATGGAAATATTTGGGCACATTCTGGATGAGTCGCGTCGCGATGTGAAATGCCTTGCATCGCGACGCGAGGTCAAAAATTTCCCAAATTAGTTATGAACTATTCCAGTTCCACCCGAATATTTTAGAGGCCCTAAAAGCCCCATATCGATTTATACTCAATAGTACTTCATGATATAAGTATAATACACTTTGGAATGATATTAGGTGTTTGAATGCAAAAACTTAGCATAATCTCGAAGCATTTCCACGGCTTATAATCTAAACAAGTTTACCGATCATAGCTTATCGGAAGACATCCCAAGTTCATCGACTAAGCAAAATAGTGTCAGCCAGGTTCCAAAATATGTGAGTGGGCACTCTTTCTTTAAATTGATTTTCATTTTATTATTTTAATATCAGACTTAATTTTTACGCTTTAGGGCGTTAGTTGATTTTCATTACAGTTATTTCAAAAAAGGTTGTGTTTTATGTTATGTTTGAGAAAAGAAATGTTTTCAGAGTTTGATTTTATGATTTTTGAGGCATGGGGGAAAAAAAGTTTTCTTATAAAGCAATTTCGTGAATTTCTGGTTTTAGAACCAAATGTTTTATAACTGTACGATCTAACCCCCCACTCCCAATTTCCTTATTTTGTAGGTATTCACAGAGGATGAGCTCGGGAGGATGGATACTGATGCAGACACTAGGGTATAAAGTCCATCAGTTCAAGTCAGAAAGAGTGAGAGTCTTGTCAGAGTCAAGTAAAATTTATGTTTTAGTCTTTGGTTTTGAGATAGTCATTGTAAAGGTGGTGTCATTAAGTTTTCAGTTACATTGTTGAGATTGTATGATATTTTTGAGATTGGGCTACGGTTCTACACATAAGATAAATAGTTAGAGAAAAGAGTATTAATAATTGTTTATGGTTAGAGAGTCAGAGGCCCAGGAGAATAGTGTTGGATAATTATGACCCATAGCGTCACTATTTGTACAGATCACGGTGTTGTTGTACAAATTAACTATGTGACAAAGGAGATTGCACTCTTATCATTTGTGATTAGATCACCTAGATGTATAAATGATAGGAGGTCCTTATGATTTGTTCCTGGATTGAGAATGATATGAGACAGTATCAATCCACGAAGGATAAATCATTAAATATCCCTAGTCAGAGTATTATCGAGATTGGACATCGATAAATACGTAAAAGACTAGTATTACACTTGTGCGCGTTGTGAGGGCACAACATCATAGTTCTCATATATTTGGGTATAGGATACTCATGGAAGTGTAATAGGAGGTTGTGTTTTACCGATGATACGGGAAACAGCTTCGCTCTGGATAGACCCCCTCGGAATTCCATTGGTAGTATGACTATGTGTCTATGGAAGTCTGAAATCAGGGTAGGTGTATTTGGTCTTAACCTGAGACTTGCACCGCTAATACTTGCGATAATCAATATACTTTGGTTGCAGTCGTCCAGGGCTTTAACAGGTTCTGTGTACGCCTATGCTGGGTATATCGAGAATCGTAGTGTGTTGGGTTTGATGTCAAGACGGAAGTATCACTCCAGTCATAGTGGAGATGATGGTCACATAGGATACGGGACTGGTTCTCTTAAATGCTGCAGCTATCGGGATATTATGACAAGGTCATGTATATCCGATTATAGAGACTAGTTACCAGACATCCGACATGTGCTTCGTACGGGGCAGACACAATTCCAGCCCCAGGCCTAGTACGTGATCATCCGATACTGGATCGACATACACAATACTACGTATACTACGCCTGATATAGATCTTTTGTTCCTGTAAGGATATTTCTGGAGAATTGGGTAGGTATGGCGCTTTGCTAGAAGCCAACCTTGTCTTGTAAATCGGTAAAACGTAGTACTAGGTACTTACGTATTCGGATAGTCCGACGACCGAATTTACTGCCAACATATCCGGGGATCTCATGGGTCACTTCCCGAAGATTCACCGATGACGTTGACTCGCACTTTAAATTAATCTGGGATTAATTAGAAGAGAGAGAAAATTAATCTGGGATTAATTGCGGAGATATTTTATCTGGGATAAAATATCAATTAAAGAGAGATAACGATTAATTTGGAATTAATCGATAAATTAATATATTTGATATATTAAACGAAATTAGATTTCGTCGCGGAATTAAAATTAGATTTTAATTCGGGCGAACGAATTAATTTAGAATTAGTTCGTTAGCGACGTGAATAGTGATATCGCTAGGCGTAATCATTTAATTACGACGCAACAGATAATTCGTTAATTTGGAATTCACATTTCGAATTTGAGTGCGGCACACAAGTCAAATCAAACGTCAAATCATTAGTCGCATCAAACGTCAAATCAATTTTCACTTTGAGTGATATGACTTGACAACTTGATTGATAGATGTGACTTGATTGGAGTTGTTGAAAAGCTTTTTGAAAGCTTGAAAGACATATAATGTTATTATATTCTTGGAGCCAAATTTTTTGTGTTGACTTTTTGAAAGCTTTACACAAATATTTTGGTATATGTTTTAATTGGTTTTTTGAAATTATTTTAACCTAACACTCTCTTCCTTCTCTCCTTTCTCCACACACGCCCTTGGGGATGTTTTTCTCTTTTCTGCAGTAGCTCACTGCCGTGAGCTAGGGAAGCAAGAGTGCTTGGTTTTTATGGAAAAAATCAAGAGAGCTAGTGATGAGTGGTAAATCTATCACTATTTCCCACTTATTTAACCTAATATTTTGTATAGTTTCTTGATTTTTGTGAATATTTTGATGTGTTTTGTGTTATTTTGTAGATAAATAAAGTTTCAGGACATTCTGGAGGTGATTTGGAGCAAAACAGTGAAAATTGGAAAATGGGCATTTTGGTAATTTGGGCGCGTCGCGACGCCTAACGTGCACCGGGTCATGCTAATGTGCGTCGGGTCAACGGGTCAGAATATGAAAATTTTGACTTTGCTAACGTGCGCCGTGCCACGTGTCACCATCACAGTGATTTGCTAACGTGCGCCGGGACACGTGTCATCATCCTACGGTGCCGACAATCACCATTGCCACGTGTGCCATGTGTCACTCCACATCAGCGTCCACATCATCAGTTGACCAAGTCAACATGCCACCTCACCGCCACGTCATCATCAGCCAATCACGAAGTGCCACGTGTCGCAATCCTATGGTGCCGACAGTTGCCATCGCCACGTCAGCATAATAATTGAGTTGTTAGCCGCCTAGCCACGTGTCGCCTTATCTTCTTATCTGAATTACCACGTGTCAAGCCCTTAGCAAGCCACGCCAAAAGAATCTGGCATCGCGACGCGGGAGGCCTACCGGGGTCTATAAATTGAGCTCGAGATTTCAGTTTTTGATGTACCATTCTCTCTCATTTCTTTGATGTAAATATGGAGTTTCTCTCTCTAGTTTCTTTTAATTTAAGTTTTGTAATTAATTTTAATTACTTTTTTGTAATAATAGTGTTTTACTTTCTTTAATTTTTACAGTTTTTACTATTTACCATGAGGAGGTAACTTCCCCCTGCTAAGATGAAAGGTAATTCTTTTACTATTACTATTTAGATTAATCTCCCTTAAAAATAATATATTCACTATTTAAAATTTGACATAAAAAGGATACCGCCATATTGGTCGATTGGTAATTCATTTTAATCTGGTTTAAACCTGACTAATCAATGATACCGCCAGATTGGTCGGTTGGTAATTTTATTTTGGTTCCGCCTTTATGGCTGGATTATGGACAAATATTACCGCCTTAATGGCTGGTTGGACTTAATTTGACTTAATCAGGTTACCGCCTATATGGCTGGTTGGTAATATTATCACAAGTTTATATATTATTTAATGGGAGATATCTAAAATAGTAAATAGTAGAAAATTAATTCCTTTTACCTTAGCATTTCATTTCATTTTATTTTACTTTTCAATTTCTACTTTACCGCATTTTACTTTTGGCATTTTTACTTTATGTCTTTTATTTTACTAGCCCTAGTTATGTGTTGTAACTAAATTAGTTATCTAGGGTTGTGATGAAATCTAATATCACCGGTTTATAAGGGGTTAGATTATAGTTTGGGTAATATAAAGATTTATTTATTGAGTCTTAATCTTAATGCTTTTTATTAACTGGCCACTAATAAAATTGACTAGGTAAACTTAAAATGAACTAGACATAGGGATTTTAAGTTTAAGACCTTAGACTCAATAGCCCACGATCTTCCTTGAGGATATATAACCCTTTAATAGATTTCCTTACAGGATAGGAATATACCTGTCGGGCGGGGGTAGCCAAATTGGAACTTAATCTTAATGAATCTAGGTAATTTGGTTGACATAGACATATGGTTCAATTGGATTATACTAGGTATTTGTAATTGACCATCAGAAGAGGCTTTTACATAATTTAGTTTTCCAGGTTAATAAATCAATATATTACCCAACTTTAAGTTAACCACTTCATTTTTAAAATGATATTGGAAGAAATCACAACCCTAGGTAGTTTTTAATATTGAATTTTCTTAAAACCTACTTTCGAATAATTTTATTTACTTGTTTTTAAATTTAGAATCGTCTCCATTTCAAATCAATCAAACAACATATTAGATACTAGTAATCATTTGACCTCATAAAATTAATAGGTTAGGTATTAAGTCCTCGTGTGATCGATACTTTTTATACTACTTGAACGATATGTAGGCTTGCGTTATACGTGTGTGTTTACGCCGGTCAAGTTTTTGGCGCCGTTGCCGGGGACTTATTTATCTTTCACTATTAGTTTTAAGGTTATATACCTTTACTTGTATCTAACTTTCTTTTTACTTATTATTTTTGTTTTTTTGTGTTTCAAGTTCTCAGAAACTTCATGAGACGAACCAGAAGCTTTGAACTACGACCGCTTGACCCGGAAATTGAAAGAACCATCCGACAGTTGAGAAGGGAAAGGCGAGAAGGCCAAGAAGCTTTAGTCGACATTGAACCTGAACCTTTGGAGGTTGCACAACGAATTCCCATTCGAGATAGAACCTTTCCGGTGGTTGACAGACTCATTTCCTGTATTGTACTTCCTCCATTACCAGCAAATGCATGTGACATCAAAACTTGCATTCAAATGATTCAGCAATCAGTGCAGTTTGGGGGAAATGCAACTGAAGATCCTAATGCCCACATCAGCAACTTCATGGAAGTTTGCGGCACTTTCAATTACAACCGAGAAGCTGAAGAAGCAATGAGATTGTGTGTTTTCCCATACTCCTTAAAGGACAGAGCTAAAGCTTGGCTACATTCACTACCAGCAGGTTCCATTACAACTTGGAACACTTTAGCCACAAAATTTCTTGCAAAGTACTTTCCACCAGCCAGAACTAGAAAGCCGAGGAATGACATCACATCCTTTGTACAACAAGAATCAGAAACTCTCTACGAAGCTTGGGAAAGGTACAAAGATTTGCTCCGGAAATATCCTCACCATGAGATTCCAAAATGGCTTCAAGTCCAAACATTCTATAATGGACTTTCTTGAATAATGAGAACCACAATCGATGCTGCTGCTGGATGAGCTTTAATGGTGAAATGAGAAGATCAAGCTTGGGAACTAATCAAAGAAATGACCAACAATAATTATTTGTGGCCAACAGAAAAGAGCATGATCCAAAGAATTGCAGGAATTTATGAAAGTGGAGCCAATACAGCTGTAAATTCCAAACTAGATTAGATATGCAAATTCATGGAGACTCTTACCACTGGATCGACAAGTTCACCATAAGGAGGAGCACCAAAACTAAACCAACTTGAAGAGACGGTGAATTATGTCAACAATTTCAACAGACAGGGGAACAATCCATATTCCAACACCTACAACCCATGGTGGAGAAATCATCATAATTTCTCATGGAGCAACAATTCAGGGCAAAAGAACTATCCACCACCTGGATTCCAGCAACAGAACAAAAGTCAGGAGTTTGAAAAAGAACCAGAAATGAATGAATGGATTGCAGAGATGTTCAAAAAGCAACAAGCAGCATATGATGCTATATTTCAAAGCCAATCTGCTTCTATCAAAGCATTGGAGAATCAGATTGGACAACTGGCCAATGCTCAGGGTTACAGACCACCAGGAAATCATCCCAGTTATGTCAAATTCATGAAAGACATTCTTTCACGAAAACGAAGATTGGGAGACTACGAAACAGTAACATTAACGGAAGAATGCAGCGCCATCATTCAGAGGAAACTTCCCCCGAAGTTGAAAGATCCTGGCAGTTTCACTGTCCCATGCACCATTGGAGAACATTACATCGGTAAGGCTTTATGTGATTTAGAAGCCAGTGTTAATTTGATGCCTTTTTCTATTTACAGAAAACTGCAGATTGGAGAAGCAATGCCTACCTCAGTTTCATTGCAACTTGCTGACCGAACACTCGCATTTCCAAGAGGTGTTGTTGAAGATGTGCTGGTCAAAGTAGACAAACTAATTCTCCTCGCAGATTTCATCATCCTTGACATGGAAGAAGACAAAGAAATACCTATCATTCTTGGGAGACCATTCTTGGCTACAGGTAAAACTGTGATTGATGTGCAAAAAAGAGAACTGACCATGAAAGTGCAAGACCAAGAAGTGACCTTTAATGTTTTCAAAGCCATGAAATTCCCGTGCGATGAAAATGAAGAAGAATGCTTTAGAGTTGATGTTGTTGATAGTATCGTTCAAAATACTGAGCCAAATCCCACAGATACACTTGAAGCTTGCATCACCAACATGACTGACAGCGAGCTAGATGCTGAAATCCTGGAATGTATCAACTACCTTGACAAACCATTCCAATTCAAAGCAACACCACCAGTTGAAAGCTTGGAACTACCAAAAAAAGATCGAATCAAGCCTTCGATTGAAGAACCACCACAGTTGGAGCTGAAGTTACTTCCGAGTCATCTCAGGTATGCATTTCTTGGAAACTCTTCTGAATTACCTGTTATTATTTCTTCTTCACTAACATTGGAGCAGGAAGAAAAGCTACGGAGAGTGTTACGAGAGCACAAGAAAGCCATTGGCTGGACTATAGCAGACATTCGAGGCATTAGTCCATCATTTTGCATGCATAAGATCCTGATGAACGATGAGTACAAACCCACAGTTGAACATCAACAGAGACTCAATCCAATCATGAAGGAAGTCGTGAAGAAAGAAATCATCAAATGGTTAGATGCTGGCACCATTTACCCCATCTCAGACAGCAGTTGGGTAAGTCCTATGCAGTGTTTGTCGAAGAAAGGAGGAATTACTGTGGTTACCAATGAAAAGAACGAGCTAATCCCAACAAGAACGGTGACTGGATGAAGAGTATGCATGGACTATAGGAAGCTGAACAAAGCCATGAGGAAGGACAATTTTCCGCTACCATTCATTGACCAGATGTTAGACAGATTGGTGAGACATGAATTCTATTGCTTTCTTGACGGATATTCAGGGTACAATCAAATTGCCATCGCACCAGAAGATTAGGAGAAAACCACATTTACATGTCCCTATGGTACTTTTGCTTTCCGCAGGATGCCATTTGGATTATGTAATGCCCCTGCCACATTCCAGCGTTGCATGATGATCATATTCTCAGACATGCTGGAGCAGAGTATGGAGGTTTTTATGGATGACTTTTCTGTGTTTGGAGATTCTTTTGACTATTGTTTGCAAAATTTGGAACAAGTGTTACAAAGGTACGAAGATACAAACCTGGTACTCAACTGGGAGAAATGCCATTTCATGGTGCAGGAAGGCATTGTTCTTGGACATCGGATCTCACAAAAGGGGATTGAGGTAGACAAAGCAAAGATAGAGATAATTGAAAAACTACCTCCTCCAACATCAGTTAAAGGTATTCGAAGTTTTCTTGGACATGCAGGTTTTTACAGGAGATTTATCAAAGACTTTTCCAAAATTGCAAAACCTCTTTGCAATCTTCTGGAGAAAGATGTGCCTTTCAACTTCACCAAAGAATGCCAGGAAGCTTCTGAGATCTTAAAACAGAAGCTGGTCTCTGCCTCCATCATAGTAGCACCAGACTGGACCCTTCTATTTGAGGTAATGTGCGATGCTAGTGATTTTGCTATAGGAGCAGTTTTGGGACAACGCAAAACAAAGATTTTCCACACAATTTACTACTCCAGCAGAACTCTGAATGAAGCTCAACTTAACTACACAACCACTGAAAAGGAGTTGCTTGCAGTTGTGTTCGCTTTTGAAAATTTTTGCTCTTATCTGTTGGGTCCCAAAGTGGTGGTCTACACAGATCATTCAGCAATCAAATATATGATCACGAAGAAAAATGCCAAACCCAGATTGATCCGTTGGATACTTCTTCTACAAGAATTTAACGTGGAGATTCGAGATAGGAAAGGGACAGAGAATCAGGTGGCAGATCATCTATCGAGGCTCGAGAATGGAGAAACAGCTGACAAAGATCTGTCAATCAAAGAAACTTTTCCAGATGAACAGCTGTTTGCCATGAAACAATAGGAAGTCCTTTGGTATGCTGACTATGTCAACTACATTGTGTCAGGAAAATGGCTGTTGGAATGGATAACTCAACAACGGAAGAAGTTCTTCAAAGAAGTCAAGCATTATGTCTCGGATGAGCCGTACCTGTTCAAACGGTATGCTGATTAATTATTGAGACGATGTGTTCCACAGGAGGAGGTCAACAGTGTTCTGCAGCACTGTCATTCATCACCATATGGCGGACACTTCAGCGGAAACAAAACTGCAGCCAAAGTCCTTCAATCAGGTTTGTTCTGGCCCACTCTTTTTAAAGATGCTTATCTTTTTGCTTTTCAATGTGATAGGTGCCAGAGAACGGGAAATATTTCCAGGAGAAACGAAGGACCGTTGCAAAACATTTTAGAAGTGGAAATATTCGATGTGTGGGGAATAGATTTCATGGGACCCTTTGTTCCATCATTCGGAAACCTGTACATCTTGGTTGCTGTAGACTACGTCTCCAAATGGGTCGAAGTAATTGCATGCCATCCAATGATTCAAAAGTGGTGATCAAATTCCTTAAAAAGAACATTTTCACTCGGTTCAAAACACCTCGTGCAATCATCAGCGATAGTGGCTCACATTTCTGCAACAGATACTTCGATGCACTCCTATCCAAATACGGAGTTACTCACAAGGTTGCCACATCTTACCATCCACAGTCAAATGGACAGGTTGAGGTTTCAAACAGGGAAATCAAAAGAATCATAGAAAGAACCGTTGGATCAACAAGGAGGGTTTGGTCAACAAAACTAGATGATGCATTATGGGCCTACCGGACAGATTACAAGACACCCATTGGTATATCCCCATATCGATTGGTGTTTGGGAAAGCGTGTCATCTACCAGTTGAGCTTGAGCACAAGGCGTACTGGGCACTGAAGAAGTTGAATTTTGATTCACAAGTTGTAGTAGAGATAAGACTTCACCAACTCAATGAATTGGAGGAATTTCACTTACAGGCTTATGAGAATGCCAAATTGTACAAAGAAAAGACCAAAAAATGGCATGACCAAAAAATAGTGCACAGACAGTTGGAACCAAGGCAGCAGGTGTTGTTGTACAACTCGAGGTTGAAACTTTTCCCTTGAAAGTTGAAATCTAGGTGATCAGGTCCATTTGTGATCACTCAGGTTTTACCTTATGAAGCGGTTGAGTTACTGGATCCCAATACCAATAACACATTCAAAGTTAATAGTCAGCGTGTCAAGCACTACTGGGGAGAATCATTTGAGCGACAAAAAGAAAGTGTCACACTTTCAGATCCAGCATAACGTTCAGGCAGGGAGGCAACCCATGCAATTTTTGTATATATTGAGATTTGGTGTGATTTAATTTGGTGTGTTTAGTTTTTGCAGTTTAAGTCATTTCATGATGGAAGAAGCTCTCGCAAATCTTCACAAGCAATTTCCTTCTCTCCCTCAAAAATCTCGGATGAAAGTTTACAAAGCTCGTTTGGAACGAATGAGGTTATTAACAATCCATGGTGTTCCTAATTAAATTCGTTGGGTAATTGAAGCACGAGTCCAATTGGCAGGTGAGTCTTCTGACTCTTTTATTTCACATCTGTCTGATTTTGGAAGAAGCACCTATGCAAAGAAATGTAGAGCTAAGCAAATGGGTGTTTGTTACAAATGTGCACGCTGGAATTGCAATACTTGTTGTCGTTCTTTAGGAATGGTGTCTGATAATCGTGAAGACAAAATTAAATTCATTAGGGATGGCTTGAGTAAGGAGTCTTTAGATGATATATCTTCGAATCTTGAGACGCATCCCAGTGGATATGTTCACATAGCCTTTCGCAAATTACATACACAATTTCAAAAAGAAAGACAACAGTTAAGTCTTGGGAATCTGACTAAAAAAGACCCTGTTTGCCAATTGCCATAAAGAAAATTGGATGGGAAGCTTGTCCCTAACGCATAGACGTCAATCAAGCTGTAAATTTTTGTAATATTATATCTCTTTGTCTTTCCTAATAATTGTGTTTGTTTTGTTGTTTTCTTTTATTTTCTCCGACAGGATCCAGACCTTTTTGACTACCACGATTTATTTTACTATTAACTAATAATTGTCATTTGGCAGGTACTAGTGCTATTATTTTACTCACCATTTTCAGGTGTTATAAATTCAACTCATCATTGTACTTTTGAAGACATCCAGAGTAAAACATAGAAGCCACTTCAAGAAGACGAGTTGAAAACATCTGTGTGTTTGCGGTAGTAGTATTGGTACTAAACCACAATACGTAGAGGCAGCACAGGAATTGGGTCGAGTCTTAGCTGCAAGGAATATGCACTTAGTATATGGCGGAGGCAATCTTAGACTAATGGGGATCGTTTCAAAGGCTGTACAGGAAGGAGGCAGTCACATTTTGGGAATCATCCCAAAACCCTTGGCAGAAGCAAATCTTATTGAACCATCAAACGGAGAGGAACTGATCGTGCCAGGTATGTCTCAATGACTGGTAGAAATGATTAACCGTGCTGATACTTTTATTGCTTTGCCAGGTGGCTTGGGTACATTGGAGGAAATTTTTATAGTATTATCTTGGGTGAACCTGAACATACACCAGAACCAATTGGGATGTTTAACGTTGATGTATTTTATGATTTTCTTTGTGTGTTTCTTGATGATGCCCGGAGAAATGGGTTCGTGTCAAAACCTTTAAAAGAACTTCTCTTTACTGCCAGAACTGCTCCGGATCTAATAGACAAACTCTTAGCCTATGAACCATAAGTTGACCCTATCCTTTCAAAGATAAATTGGTCGAGGACGATCGTGGTAAGAGGCGTCGTGTTAATCTGGATCTTAACCTTTAATTTCTTGTAAAATTTCAGCTAACCAGATATTATCTTCTAAACTCTTCTTCTACTGTTTAAGACATTGGGGACAATGTCTCATTTAGGTTTGGGGGAGTGAATTGGTTGATCAGTACCTTGTTTTTAATTTGTGTGTTATTTTTATTTTTAGTCCAAAATTTTTCGAAAAATACAAAAAAAGTTGAAATTTTAATTTTTTCTAAAATTACAAAAATATTTTGTGTTTTTGTGTTTTTATTTTGACTAAAAAGGTGAAATTGGTAAGAGATAGCTGAGTAAGGAATTTCCACTCCTGAGACGTATCTCAAACCTATTTCGAAACAAGTTAATTTTTGTTTATTTCCTTTTGAATTATTTAATTTGTGCATTCTTCATAAAACTAACTAAAATAGATCTTCATATGCTCAGTTGACAGGTATTATCAACATGCATAGTAACATACGAACATGAATTGTAATTGAAAAGTTTGTAATATTCAGTGCTCTAGTTTAATTGGAGAAAGCATCTCAAAAAAGCAATGGAGTAAAAAAAAAAAAAATCTGAGATCCGAGTTATTAAGTCTGTAAGAGTGTTTTAATACCTAGTGCCCTAAAGCCAACTGGTTTGGGAGCACTGGCCAAAGCTCGCTACATGGATCAAAGATGCTGTAAAATTATATATATATATATATATCTGAGTCTTGAGTAATTAAGTTCGTAGGTTGTCTTAACACCTGATGCCCTAAGCCAACTGGTTGGGGAGCCACCGACCAAAGCTCGCTACATAGACGGAAGGTATAGTATATAAATAAAAAAATAGAGAAAAAATCAAGAAAAAATCAGAAAAATTATTCCATTGCTGCAAAAAGTGTGAAATCTGATAAACTTTAGGACAAAAATATTACTCTCTTATCAACTACACTTGTGACTATTGTGGGCAAAAATGAGTTGATTAATATTTTGTTGGTTGTGTATATGAAGAATGGTAAATATAATCGGAGAATTTACTTATTCAGTAAATTAGAAGAAAAGAAAACAACTAGTAACTTGGAGTAGAAGTTTCACCTGATTAGTCACTAACTTCTTTATTCTCTTTTCGCTTGTCTTTTTGTTTTTGTGTGCATTAGTTTCACTACCTTTTTACTTTTGTAAATGGTTGGGGGTATCATTGTTGTAAACCCTCACGAGACTACAACTCGTCCACTAGGGAAACCTAGGGGTTTAAAGGCTTGTTGCATACGCTAATGCAACCGTGATCCCTACGAAAGTGGCTTAGTTAAATTTTATTATGTTATTTTATTCTATGTTTTGCTCGAGGACTAGCAAAATGTTAGGTTTGGGGGTGTGATATGGTAAAAATATCACTATTTCCCACTCATTTAACCTAATATTTTGTATAGTTTCTTGAGTTTTTTTGAATATTTTGATGTGTTTTGTGTTATTTTGTAGATAAATAAATTTCAGGACATTCTGGAGGTGATTTGGAGCAAAAGAGTGAAATTGGAAAAATGGACATTTTGTAATTTGGGCGCGTCGCGACGCGCAAGCCCTTGGCGTCGCGACGCCTAACGTGCATCGGGTCATGCTAATGTGCGCCGGGTCAACGGTCAGAATATGAAAAGTTTGACTTTGCTAATGTGTGTCGTGCCACGTGTCACCATCACAGTGATTTGCTAACGTGCGCCGTGACACGTGTCATCATCCTACGGTGCCGACAATCACCATTGCCACATGTGCCACGTGTCACTCCACGCAGCGTCCACATGGCATGTTGACCAAGTCAACATGCCACCTCACCGCAACGTCATCATCAGCCAACCACGAAGTGCCACGTGTCGCAATCCTTTGGTGCCGACAGTTGTCATCGCCACGTCAGCACCACGTCAGCATAATAATTGAGTTGTTAGCCGCCTCGCCACGTGTCGCCTTATCTTCTTATCCGAATTGCCACGGGTCAAGCCCTTAGCAAGCCACGCCAAAAGAATCTGGCGTTGCGATGCCAAAGGCCTTGGCGTCGCGACGCGGGAGGTCTACCGGGGTCTATAAATTGAGCTCGAGATTTCAGTTTTAGATGTACCATTCTCTCTCATTTCTTTGATGTAAATAGAGAGTTTCTCTCTCTAGTTTCTTTTAATTTAAGTTTTGTAATTAATTTTAATTACTTTTTGTAATAATAGTGTTTTACTTTCTTTACTTTTTACAGTTTTTACTATTTACCATGAGGAGGTAACTTCCCCCTGCTAAGGTGAAAGGTAATTCTTTTACTATTACTATTTAGATTAATCTCCTTAAAAATAATATATTCATTATTTAAAATTTGACATAAAAAGGATACCGCCATATTGGTCGGTTGGTAATTCATTTTAATCTGGTTTAAACCTGACTAATCAATGATACCGCCAGATTGGTCGGTTGGTAATTTTATTTTGGTTCCGCCTTTATGGCTGGATTATGGACAAATTTACCGCCTTAATGGCTGGTTGGACTTAATTGACTTAATCAGGTTACCGCCTATATGGCTGGTTGGTAAATTATCACAAGTTTATATATTATTTAATGGGAGATATCTAAAATAGTAAATAGTAGAAAATTAATTCCTTTTACCTTAGCATTTCATTTCATTTTATTTTACTTTTCAATTTCTACTTTACCGCATTTTACTTTTGGCATTTTTACTTTATGTCTTTTATTTTACTAGCCCTAGTTATGTGTTGTAACTAAATTAGTTATCTAGGGTTGTGATGAAATCTAATATCACCGGTTTATAAGGGGTTAGATTATAGTTTGGGTAATATAAAGATTTATTTATTGAGTCTTAATCTTAATGCTTTTTATTAACTGGCCACTAATAAAATTGACTAGGTAAACTTAAAATGAACTAGACATAGGGATTTTAAGTTTAAGACCTTAGACTCAATAGCCCACGATCTTCCTTGAGGATAGATAACCCTTTAATAGATTTCCTTACAGGATAGGAATATACCTGTCGGGCGGGGGTAGCCAAATTGGAACTTAATCTTAATGAATCAGGTAATTTGGTTGACATAGACATATGGTTCAATTGGATTATACTAGGTATTTGTAATTGACCATCGGAAGAGGCTTTTACATAATATAGTGTTCCAGGTTAATAAATCAATATATTACCCAACTTTAAGTTAACCACTTCATTTTTAAAATGATATTGGAAGAAATCACAACCCTAGGTAGTTTTTAATATTGAATTTTCTTAAAACCTACTTTCGAACAATTTTATTTACTTGTTTTTAAATTTAGAATCGTCTCCATTTCAAATCAATCAAACAACCTATTAGATACTAGTAATCATTTGACCTCATAAAATTAATAGCTTAGGTATTAAGTTCTCGTGGGATCGATACTTTTTATACTACTTGAACGATACGTACGCTTGCGTTATACATGTGTGTTTACGCCGGTCAGCTAGCAATCCGAGAGACATGCGAAGGTGATAGAGAAGTCCACCCATGAGCTGGGAATCGTTTGACGAAGCTTGGAGCTTGATGAAGAACCTCCAATGGACGCTAAACTAGTGAGCTGTGACAGTCACTGCCGTGAGCAGTCCAATGAGCAGAATTCAGTTTTGTTCGTCAAAGCGTCGCTCAACCGATCGATGTGAGTAGTCCGCAACTTCGTTGATTTGTATTCGCACTTATTTCATGCTTGTTTATGATCTTGGGACCTTAGCAAACACCAACAAATAGTACGGCCTATTCCCTGCCGGTAGCATCTCGCGGATGTTAGTGTCCTACACATGCCACAAGATCTCTAAACATGATTTGTAGTGTGAATTTAACAAGTTAAGTAGCGGAATACTCACATTGTTCTTGGGTGAAATTCAAAATTTCTACTTCGTAGGATGAAGCTCCAAGCTTTATTTTGTTGTTCCAACTATTGGGTGAGTTTCCCTATCACCTTGATCAACTCTCCAAGTGCTCGCTTGATCAAATTTTGAAATAAAATTTTCCCTCCAAGGTAGAGAGAAAATCGGCAATGAGAGAGAGGGGAGAAGATGAGTGAATAGTTGTCTTGACTTAGTTGTTATGTGTATTAAATAATCCAATTACTTTTGCCAACTACTTCCATCACAATTGACAAGTGTTTAAGTTGTGGGTCCCACCACTTTAAATTCCAAATTAAGTTGCCTCACACAACTAGACTTTGGGCCCGGGTTCGTTTAATCCGATTAAACGAATTTTACGTCCCTAAATAATTAAATCCAATTTAATTAAATAATTATACCTCGCAAAATTATTATGATAGTCACTTATGAATTAATTCTAAATTAATTCGTTCGCTCGAATTAAAATCCAATTTTAACTTCGTATTGAAATCCGATTTCAATTAATATATCCGATATATTATTTTAGCCCAAATAAATAAATTAAATAGAAAAATCCAATTTAACTATTAAATTTATTTTATCGATTAATTCCAAATTAATCGCGTTCTCTCTTCTAGAAGAATTTAATCCCAGATAAATTCTTACCGTAATTAATCCCAGATTAATTTTCTCTCTCATAATTATTCCCAGATTAATTCTATTCGAGTCAAATGTCATTGGTGAATTTTTGGGAATCGACCCAAGAGATTCCTGGATATGTTGGCAGTAAATACAGTCATCGGACCATCCGAACATGTGCTTATCCTGTACCACGTTCTCACCGATTTACAAGACATGGTTGGCTTCTAGAAAAGCACCGTGCCTACCCAACTCTCCAGAAATATCCTCCGAGGAATATAATCTATATCAGGCGTAGTAATATAATGTAATGCGTAATACGATCCAGTATCGGATGTCATATGCTAGGCCTAGGTCTGGCTCTGTGTCTGCCCCGTACGAAACATATATCGGATCCGCGTAACTAGTCTCTATAATCGGATAATCATGTCATACTATCCCGATAGCTGCAGCATTTAAGAGTACTAATACCATATCCTATGTGACCATCATCTCCATATGACTGAAGTGATACTCCCATCTTGACATCACACCCAATACACTACGATTCTCAGTAAACCCAGCAGAGGCATACACAGAACCTGTTAAAGCTCCAGACGACCAATACCAAAGTAAACTGATTGTCGCAAGTAATAGCGATGCAAGTCTCAGGTTAAAGATCACATACACCTACCCTGATTCAGATTCCTATAGACACATAGTCATAATACCAATGAGACTCCGAGTGGGTCTATCCAGATCGAAGCTATTCCCGGTCCAACGGCTAACATAATCTCTTATCACACTTGCATAAGTATCCAATACCTAAATTTATGAGAACTATGCTGTTAAGCTTCCATAACGCACACAAATGTAATACTAGTCTATTCCGTATTATCGATGTCCAGTCTCGATAATACTAAGACTAGAGATATTAAATGATTAAACCGTTCGTGGATTAATACTGTCCCATTTCTTATTAATCTGATTTAACCATATAGACTTTTATCATTATATATATATATATCCAAGTAATCCAATTACAATAATGATAAAATAGGAATTTCCTTTTGTCACATAGTTAATTTGTTCAAAAACACCATGTTCTTTACAAATAGAGATGCTATGGGTCATAATTGTCCAACACCGGATTGAAGATGTTACATAAATCCATTTACAATCGATAGGAACAATTCCTTCAGGAAGCGGAACCAAGTTCCAAACTTGATTCTCATGCATTGAGTCTATCTCGGATTTCATGGCGTCTTGCCACTTCACAGAGTCGATGTCCAACATCGATTCTCTATAGGTAAAAGGGTCAGTCTCTTCCACTAAGAGAACCTCGAGACTCTTTTCTTGTATCAAATACAAGCGTTCAGGAGGTATAGATATCCTTTGTGACGTCAGAGTGTGTGTGTTGATGGTTCTTCATATTCTTAAACTTCAGGTTCCTCCGTCGGTTCATTGGTATCAGGTTGTACTTCATCAAGTTCAACCTGTCTATGATCACCACCTTCAGACAAAAATTCTATCTCGAAAATTTGCGAAGCGAGCTACGAACACATTTCGATGCTCGGTATCATAGAACAAATATCCTTTCGTATTTGAAGGATATCCAACAAACCTAAACTTCTGCCCTCGAGGCAAACGCTTATTCTGCTGAGCCATCCTGACGTATGCATGACACCCCCAAATCTTAACATAACTATGATTCGGTTTCCTACCGGTACATATCTCATACGGAGTCGTAGGAACAGCTTTAGAAGGAATCTTATTTTGAAGATGAGCGGCAGTTAAAAGAGCATAACCCCATAAGTAATATGGAAAATCTGTATAACTCAACATCGATCGGACCATATCCATTAATGCCCGATTTCTCTTCTCTGACACTCCATTGTGCTACAGATTGCCCGAAGGAGTATATTGAGCGAGAATCCCATTCTCCTTTAAATAATCAGTGAACTCTCCACTCATATATTTACCGCCCCGATCAGATCGTAGGCATTTAATATATTGACCAGATTATTTTTCTACTTCATTTCGAAATTCTTTGAACTTTTCAAAGGTTTCCGATTTATATTTCATCAGATAAACTTAACCATACCGTGACACATCTTTGGTAAAGGTGATGAAGTATGAAAAACCACTGTGTGCAGTCTGACTCATAGGACCACATACATCAAAATGTATGAGTTCTAATAAGTCAGTGGCTCGGTGTCCAACACCTGAAAATTGGACTTTGGTCATTTTACCCCGAATACAAGATTCACAAGTTGGATAAGCTTCAATGGTGAGATCATGTATCAAACCATTCCTAACCAACTGGGTTAGGCATTTCACGCCTATATGACCCAACCTCATGTGCCACAGTTCAATATTATTTATATCAGATTGTTTACATTTATGAATTTCAGTATTAAAGATATCTTGTGAGGTATGCAATATGTAATTACCATGCTCATTTGGACAACAAAGGATCTGAATATTATCTATATCATATAAATATAAGGAACGATTCTTAATATTTACATTATATCCTTCAGTATCTAATACAAAAAGTGACATAATATTCGCCAGACATCCTGGCATAAAATAGCAGTCATTTAACAAAAGTCTCCCAATGGGTAAGAGAATCTCGCATATGCCCACTGCAACCACATCCAGTGAGTCGCCACTCCCGAATCGCAACGACATCTCCCTAGATTTTAGCCGTCTACTTTCCGTCAGCACCTGCAATGTATTGCATATATGAATAGGACAAGTAGAATCTAAAATCCAATTAGATGTCATAGCTTCACAAGTTAATGAGATATCAATAATAGGAAAAATACAAGTACCTGATGTCGATGCTCTTTCCTTCCTTATCTGTGCGAGGTAGTCTGGACAGTTTCTTTTCCAGTGTCTGACTTTCTGACAGTGATGGCATTTATCTTCAGAAGCTCTATTGGGCTTTGCTACTTTAGCCTGCGGAGGAATATTGCTACTTTATCTTCTTCTTTCCTTTAGTCTTCTTCCCATTCGACTTGGATTGGGAAGAAGCGAAAGTGAAGTGGGTTTCGGAAGGAGAGTCATAACTCATTTCTTTAATTCTTCCTCCACTGTGAGAAGCATCCTATACAACTCACGATAAGAGCAGTGAATCCCATTCATGTTGAAGTACATGACAAACTGGAGATATGACGCCGGGGGTGGACCAAGTATGACACTCCGTCCTAGAGTATCATTGAGAGGGAAGTCATTACGCCTCAATTGGTCGATCAAATGAAGCACATGTGGGCTCACGGCCTTCCCCTCATCAAGTTTAGAATGGAACAAATCCATTGCAACTCTATGAACCACGACTTGTTCCTTGTTAATGAATGATTCACGAAGTTATGTCATCATGCTATATGCATCGTGCATCTCAAAGTATTGCCTCTTCAGTTCAGAAGAAAGAGAACTAAGAATGAATGATTTAACTCTTAAATCATCATCTTTCCATTTACAGAAAGTCTCCATCTCTTCAGGTTATGACTCTGGAGATATAGCAAGCGGTAATAGACCTTCCAAAATATATCCCAGCTTTTCAGATCCGAGGACAATCCTCAAATCCATATCCCAATCCGTAAAGTTTTCAGCAACCTTAAGCTTATTCGTATCAAGCATACGAGCAAAAGGATTGGTCGAAGGTGTTGCCATCGCAGATCTATCAAATAGACAGTGAATCGACGGTTAGCATAGAAAACATTTTCATATCATATCATAAAGCATTAAATAGATCATGGATTTTTAATCTAAAAATGCCCCTCCTACTATTTCATGCAAAACTGTAATACCAGACAGAATACAAAACATGCGATAATCAAATCATAACATAATAGTGAAAGGTGGACCCCATGAATATATTTCAGCTCACAGCTTTGGCACGTTGTCGCCTACGTATATTCATTAGGTAGACAACTCATTTTCGATCACTCACCAGTGACTCCTGGGTTTTCGGTCCTGGTCGTTTCTCGTTGTGACAACTTTGGCACGTTCACAATGATGCGTACCAAGGTTAAACTTTGACCGGCGTAAACACACACGTATAACGCAAGTGCACATATCGTTCAAGTAGTATAAAACTATCGATCCCACGAGGACTTAATTCCTACTATTGTTATTAATTGTTGATACTATTTATTTACAAATATCTAATTGAGGGAGAAGGAGAAGGGAATTGATTGCTTGCATGATTTGATTTGTAGATTTGCTAAATAAATAAAAAGACAAAAGAAAATACTTAAATAAATAAAAAGACAAAAGAAAATACTAAGGAAAATAAAAGACTCAAAGATCTAGGGTTGTGAATCATTCTAATATCTTTAAAAAGATGAAGTGATTATTTTAAGTTTGTGTAATAAATCAGTTTACTAACCTGGAACACGAATTTATGTGAAAGCATCTGTCGATGGTCAGACACAAATACCCAGTTTAATCCAGTTGAACCATATGTCTATGTCAACCAAATTATCTGGATTCATTAAGTTTAAGTTCTAATTATGGCTACCCCTGTTGGACAGTTATGACCCATAGCGTCACTATTTGTACAGATCATGGTGTTGTTGTACAAATTAACTATGTGACAAGGAGATTGCACTCTTATCATTTGTGATTAGATCACCTAGATGTATAAATAATAGGAGGTCCCTATGATTAGTTCCTGGATTGAGATGATATGAGACAGTATCAGTCCACGAAGGATTAATCATTAAATATCCCTAGTCGTAGTATTATCGAGACTGGACATCGATAATGCGGAATAGACTAGTATTACACTTGTGCGTGTTATGTGAGATCATAACGGCATAATTCTCATATATTTGGGTATATGATACTCATGCAAGTGTAATAGAAGGTTGTGTTTTACCGATGGTACGGAAAACAGCTTCGCTCTGGATAGACCCCTCGGAATTCCATTGGTAGTATGACTATGTGTCTATGGAAGTCCGAAATCAGGGTAGGTGTATTTGGTCTTAACCTGAGACTTGCACCGCTAATGCTTGCGACAATCGGTATGCTTTAGTTTTGGTCGTCCAGGGCTTTAACCGGTTCTGTGTACGCCTCTGTTGGGTATATTGAGAATCGTAGTGTATTGGGTGTGATGTCAAGATGGAAGTATCACTCCAGTCATAGTGGATATGACGTCACGTAGGATACTGTACTAGTGCTCTTAAGTACTGCAGTCATCGGGATGTTATGACTAGGTCATGTATATCCGATTATAGAGACTAGTTACCAGACATCCGACATGTGCTTCGTACGGGGCCCCATGCCTAGCACGTGACATTCGATACTGGATCGCTATACGCAATACTACGTATACTACGCCTGACATAGATTATATATTCCAGTAAGAATATTTCTGGAGAATTGGGTAGGCACGGTGCTTTGCTAGAAGTCAACCATGTCTTGTAAATCGGTAAGCACGTGGTACGAGGTACGCACGTATTCGGATAATCTGATAACCGTATTTACTGCCAACATATCCAGGGATCTTGTGGGTCGCTTCCCAAAGATTCACCGATGACAGTTGATTTAAATTAGAATTAATCTGGGATTAATTAAGAGAGAAAATTAATCTGGGATTAATTAAGATGGAGAAAAATTAATCTGGGATTAATTAAGATGGAGAAAAATTAATCTGGGATTAATTGAGGTATTATTTAATCTGGGATTAAATGTGTTCGGAAAAGAGAGAACACGATTAATTTGTAATTAATCGGTAAAATAAATTTAGTAGTTAAATTTGATTTTTCTATTTAATTTATTCGTATAGGCTAAAGTTAATATATCGGATATATTAATATGAATTGGATTTCGTTACGAAATTAAAGTCGGACTTTAATACGAACGAACGAATTAATTTAGAATTAATTCGTAAATGACGTTCGTAATATATTTGCGAGGCATCGTTATTTAATTAAATAAGATTTAATTATTTAGCGACGAAAGTTTGTTTAATCGGATTAAACGGAACCGAGCCGCGGTAAATGTTCGTAGAGACATTTTGAGTTTTGAATTCAAAATGGTGGGGCCCACTTCACACATGTCACACATGTGAAGTGGTGGTTGGAAAGTGGTTGGCATTTATGCCAAAACCACTTACTTTCCAACCACTTGGTTTAGGTGAAACCAAATTACCCCAACTACATGGTTTTGGGTAAAAGGGTAAAACCCTTTAACAAAACCAAAAAGCCTTCTCTCTCTCTTCACACTTTTGTAACACAACACTTGGAACACAAAACTAAACCCTAGAACCTCCAAATGGGCGTGACCTATCCTCTCACTCTCTTTGATTTTGTTGCAAGATCAAATTAGCTAGCACTTGGAGAAATCAACTAAGGTGATAGGGAAACTACTTCAACAGTTGGAATCATCACTTAAAGCTTGGATCTTGGAGATCTCTTCTCAAAATTTTAAAGCTCAAATCCGTTCATTGTAAGTATATTCCGCAACTTATTTTGAATTTATGAACACCTTTATATGCTTATTAGATCCTTGGCATGTTCTAGGAACACTAACAACCCTTGCCCGACAGGTATATGTCTATCCTGTAGGGAAATCTATTAAAGGGTTATCTATCCTCAAGGAAGATCGTGGGCTATTAAGTCAAAGGTTGAAACCTAAAATCCCTATGTCTAGTTCATTTTAGATTTACCATATCAATCTTATTGGTGATCAAACAATAAGAAGCATTAAGCTTAAGACTTAATAAGTAAACCTTCAAATTACTCAAACTATAAAATAACCTCTTATAAACCGGTGATATTAGATTTTATCACAACCTAGAAAACTAACTTTAGTTACAATACATAATTAGGACAAGTAAGAAAAAGACATAAAAAGTAAATGCAGAAAAATAAATAAAATGCTAAGGTAAAAGGAATTAACTTCTACTATTAACTATTTAGATATCTCCCATAAAATAATATATATAATCTTGTGATATTTTAAATCAATCGTCCGGAATGGCGGTATCCTGATTAAGTCAAATTCAAATATACAAGCCATAAGGCGGAACATAAATATAAACTTAAACCAACTGTCCAGTATGGCGGTATCCTCATTAAGTCAGGTTTAACCAATTTAAATTGAATAACCAACCGTCCGAAATGGCGGTATCCTTTATTAATTCAGGTTTTAAATAGTTTATATATTATATTTTAAGGGAGATTAATCTAAATAGCAAAAGTAAAAGAATTACCTTTTTACCTCAGCATGGAGAAGTTAGCTCCTCATGGATGAATGAAAACTACTATTTATAGAAGAGAATTACTACTACAAAAGTAAATAAAACTGAATAAAAGAAACTAGAGAAGAGAAATCTCAATTTATTTATAAGGATTTCAGAGGATGAGGTACATTTGAAACTTAAGAAATCAAACTCAATTTATAGGCAAAAAAATTCAATTCTTTATTATTATTTTTCTGATTTTATTATTATTATTATTATTATTATTTTTTTGAATCGCTGAATTTTCGACACGTGGCATGGTGGCTAAAAAAAAACGGCTCGTTGAATTTTTGACACGTGGCATGCGATGCACGTTAGCAGATTACTTGTGATGATGACACGTGGCATGGTGCACGTTAGCAAAGTCAAACTTGGAAACTTTGACTTGTTGACCTGGCGCATATTAGCAGTCTCCGGTGCACGTTAGAGGTCGGGATGCCAAGGGTTTCGGTGTCGAGATGCCCAAAATTACCAAAATACCCTTTTTGCCAAATTTCATCAAATTTCACAGTTTTGCTCCAAATCACCTCCAGAATGTCCTGAAACTTTATTTATCTACAAAATAACACAAAACACATCAAAATATTCACAAAACGCAAGAAACTATACAAAATATTAAGTTAAATGAGTGAGAAATAGTGATAGTTTTACCACTCATCAAACTTGTCAATGATAAATTCAAGATACTTGCGTAACCATGATAGCTTTGGCACGTTCAGGGTTCCGCTTTCGCTTGAATTTACCTAATATGATATATATCTGGTATAGATAAATTTCTACCGGCCATATCCTCACAGCTTTGGCACGTTCTCAGATATAATTTATCGATAAATGGTATTGACAAGACATACCAAATTATATACATTAAATACATATTAAATAAAAATCTTATTTTCAAATAGGGATTTTCCGCAAAAGATGCTTTTACTTTATTTAATCAAATTAAATAAACACATGCATGCATAAAGTAAAGATAAAAATTAAACATTGAATTTAAAGGCATAATCATATAGGGTGTCCAGAATCATACTCGGTCTGATACCATTTTGTTGGGTTTTATAGGGAATTATCAAGTTAACGCAGTGGAACGCGGAAAATCAGAATTTTCCGAATTCAAAAATTTTATGGGATCAATTAAATAAACTTATTTATTTAATTATCCAATACTTAAAATCTGAAATTTTGACCCAAGAAATCAAATTTTTTTAATTGCCGAATTGACACAAAGTTTGTATTTTATCCATTTAAGTTTGTCAAATACATATTTAAGAGATTCCAAATCAATCCCAAAATGATTTATACATGCCTAATACATGAAAATACAAATTGCAACAAAATCCCTAATTTTTTTGAAATTACCGAATAGCCGCAGTATTTTCCAGGATTTCCAATTTGGTCATTTTTAGTTCAAAACATGTCAAGATCAAATCAAATCAATCCCAAATTTAATATACATCATATTACATCACATGTATAAACAGCCCCAAATTTGGAAAGAGTTAAGAACCTTAATTTTATAATTTCTTCAAATTGATAAAATACACCAAATTAAACAAATTAAATACTTTAATCCAATCTTTACCATACCAAACAAGTCTCACCACTATGAAACAACTCAAGAACAATTCTAGGTCATTAATGAGTGGCTTAGCAACTCTATAATGGCAACGTGATTACTAATTAATCATTATAAGCTTAAGAACTCATTTCAAGCCTATTTATTTATCATACATGCAAACACCTTTAAAACAAGTTCCCAACCATTTTAATTACAAACTAAAAGAGTAGAAACATCATCCTAGCATCACAAATTGAAGCCAAGAATAATAGAAATAATTTCCAAGTTGAAGTATGTTGAGAAATACTTACAAATTTCCAAGAAAATGCTTAAGTGTTCGTTTTCTCCTTCAACTTTGCTCTCAACTCACTTTTGTAATTCTTTTGGTAACGTGTTATATTGAAAAATAAAATTGAAACAAAACTTATATATTTTCCACACATTGGCCGAAACATGAATGAAAATAAATACAAGATATTTTCAATTTTGTTTCCAAAAATTAAATGGTAATTGACTTTAAGATTACTTGTTTCAAATGATAACATTTATCATAAAGTAAACTTTACAAGTGAACCAATAGAATCATGCCATTTCCTAAAATTAATCATGACAAAGATATTTATTATTTTAATTAATTTAATTATTTAACAATTAAACAATTACATAATTAAATACAAATATCTTAAATATATGTATTATATTTACATTAAATATCTCAAATACATATATTAATGATATATGTCAAATATCATAATTTGACAATTAATTAATGTGTATTTAATAATATCAAATATTAAATACAAATACACATTAATTAGGAAATAACCATTAAGTCCATTCATATGTATTTTTCGTTTAACCGTTAAATGAGTTATAAATAATCAGTATTATTCATAAAAGTTACCCTAGTGCTCTACGAGTATATTTCACTAGTGAGACTCTTTAGATTCAGGCATATCCGTCGTGAAATCAAATTTCGTGTCCATAATCTACCCATTCGTAAATTATGACGAACACAAATAAACTCTTTGAACCATACAGGTTGAGGTCATTACATACGTATAATCCCTCCGTCACAGGTATCCAGATTATTCCAGAGATATAGATATAAACTTCAAATCTCTATAGATATAATCACGTCGACGTTTCTATTAGCAATCTCTTAATAACACTTAGAACTAATTTCACCAGTGTACCACGGGCCCATGGATTTAACCGATTACTAATTCCATATTGAATACTGATGCTCTGTACACAGAACTAACAGATCCTTTCTTGATACATAGGATATCATGAGCATCAATCCACACCCAACGAACGGGCGGAGGTCTGATCTAAATAGATCGGTAACGTGACTGCCATCTAAGTATGGAGGATAACTCATATATCCACAGTGGTATCTCAAGTCAAAGAATCATTATGCCCACTCAACCCGAGAAGATTCTTATTGACATTGGTGTACCATCCATTAAGAATCTTTGGTGAGTCGTTTAGTGTTTATCCGCTATAAACATCTACACGTCTATACGAGTCTCCAAGACTCATGGTTCATTGAGAAACCATTGGAATCCAAGATTCCAATATACGACATGTACCAGTCTCAACGGGTTTACTTTACTGACCAAATAGTGTAAACCTTGACCATGAACTGTCTAAGAATGACGACGTCATGATACAACTCAATTTCAGTTGCGATGCTTTTGCAACAATATCATAACTAATCATTCTAAGGTCTATTACGTATTTACCATATAAAAGAGGATGTTATATAATAGAAACTGTTTATTTTATTCATAATAAAATGTTACATTAGTATTTACAAGGAAATACATAATAAAATTGGCGCTCAGAGCACCAACCCTAACAAAACCACTGTGTGTAGTATGACTCATAGGACCATATACATCAGAATGTACGAGTTCCAATAAGTCAGTGGCTCGGTGTCCAACACCTGAAAATGAGACTTTAGTCATTTTACCCTGAATACAAGATTCACAAGTTGGATAAGGTTCAATGTTGAGATCCAGAATCAAACCATTCCTAACCAACTGGGTTAGGCGTTTCACGCCAATATGACCAAACCTCATATGCCAAAGTTCAATATTATTTATTTAAGATAATTTACGTTTATTAATTCCAATATTCAAAATATCTCGAGAGGTGTGCAAAATATAATGACCTTGCTCATTTGGACAACAAATGATCTGGATATTATTTCGATCATATAAATACAAGGAATAGTTCTTAATATTTACATGATATCCATCTGTATCTAAAACAAAATGTGATATAATATTTGCTACGCATCCCGGTATAACCTAATAGTCATGCAGCAAAAGTCTCCCAATGGGTAAGAGAATCTCGTATAAGCCCATTGTAATCGTATCCATAGAGTCACCACTCCCGAAACGCAACTGAATCTCTCCAGATTTCAGCTGTCTAATTTCCTTCAGCACCTGCAACAAATTACAAATGTGAACATGACAAGCAGAATCTAAAATCCAACTAGATGTGACAACTTCACAAGCTAAGGAGATATCAATAACGAGAAAAATAAAATTACCTGATGTCGATGCTATTTCCTTCATGATCTGGGCGAGGTAGTCGGGACAGTTCCTCTTCCATTGCTCGACCTTCTAGCAGTGATGGAATTTTTCTTCAGAAGCTCTCTAGGGCTTCGCTACCTTAGCCTGCGGAGGAACATTGAAACCTTTCCTCTTCTTTCCCTCCGTCTTCTTCCCCTTCGACTTGGAGTGGGAAGAAATGGAAAGTGAAGTGGGTTTTGGAAGGTGAGTCGACACTCCCTTCTTCAAATCCTCCTCCTATGTGAGAAGCATCCTATGCAACTCATGGTAAGTGCAGTGAATCCCGTTCATGTTGAAGTACCTGAAAAATTGGTGATACAACGCTGGGAGCCAACCAAGTATGACACTCCGTCCTAGAGTATCATTGAGAGGGAAATCATTGCACCTCAATTGATCGATCAAATCGATCAAATGAAGCACATGTATGCTCACACCCTGTCCTTTGTCAAGTTTAGAATGGAATAGTTCCATTGCTACTCTATGAACCTTGACCTGTTCTTGGTTCATGTATGATTCACGGAGTTGTGTCATCATGCTATAAGCATCATGCATCTCAAAATATTGCCTCTTCAATTCAGAAGAGAGAGAACTGAGAATAAAAGATTTAACCCTTAAATCATCATCTTTCTATTTCTGGAAAGTCCCAATCTCTTCTGGCGATGCATCTTCAGATATAGCAAGAGGCAATGGACCTTCCAAAATATATCAAAACTTCTTGGATCCGAGGACGATCCTTAAATCCATATCATAGTCTGTAAAATTCTCAGCGCCCTTAAGCTTATTCGTATCAAGCATACGAGCAAATGGGTTGTTTGAAGGTGCCATCATTGCAGATCTATCAAATAGATAGCGAATAAACGGTTAGCAGACAAAATCGTTTCATATAATATCATAAGTATTAAATAGATCATGGATTTTTAATCTAAAAATGCCTCTCCCACTATTTCATGGAAAATTGTAATCCCCAAATAAAATACATAAAAGCAATAATAAAATTAAATACAATAGTGAAAAGTAGACCCCATGAATATATTTAAGCTCATAGCTTTGGCACGTTCTCGCTCACATATATTCATTAGGTAGACAACTCATTGTCAATCACTCACCAATGACTCTTGGGTTCCGGTCCTGATCATTTCTCGTTGTGACAGCTTTGGCACGTTCACAAAGAGGCGTATCAAGGTTAAACTTGCCAATGATAAATTCAAGATACTTGCGTAACCCTGACAGCTTTGACACGTTCAGGATTCCGTTTTCGCTTGAATTTACCTAATATCAAAAATATATCTGTTACAGATAAATTCCTACCAGCTATATCCTCACAGCTTTGGCACGTTCTCGGATATAGTCGTAGATTATTTATCCATAATTGGTATTGATAAGACGAACCAAGTAACATGCATCAAATATATATTAAAAATAAAACCTTATTTACAAATAAGAATTTTCCGCAAAAGATGCTATTTACTTTATTTAATCAAATTAAATAAACACATGCATGAATATAGTACAGATTAGATTAAACACTAAATTTAAAGGCATAATCATATCATATGTTTAGAATCAGACTCACTCTAATACCATTTTATTGGGGTTTTATGGGGCAAATCCGAGTAACGCAGCGGAATGCGGAAAATCAAAATTTTCCAATTTCAATAATTTTTATTGGGCAATTAAAATAAACTTATTTATTCTAATTACTCAATACTTAAAAACTGAAATTTTTTAACCAAAAATCATATTTTTCTTTAATTATCGAGAGACCCTCAATACTTTGTATTTTGATCATTTTAGTCCTTAAATTGTCAAATATAAATTTAAGTGATTCCAAATCAAAACCAAAATGATTTAAACATGTCTTATACATTAAAATACAAATTATAACTAAAATTCTAATTTTTTGTCAAATTACCGAGAAGGCTATTAAGATTCCATATTGTCCAATTTGGTCCAATCTTGTTCAAAACAAGTCAAGATGAAATCCAATCAACACCAAATTAAAAATACATCATATATACATCATTAAACAACACATATATGAAAATCCCCAAATTTGGAAAGAGTATAAACCCTAATTTTATAATTTAATCAAATTACACCAAATTAGACAAATCCAATACTTTAATCAAGTCACTACTGTTTCACAATTATGACCCATAGCGTCACTATTTGTACAGATCATGGTGTTGTTGTACAAATTAACTATGTGAAAAAGGGGATTGCACTCTTATCATTTGTGATTAGATCACATAGATGAATAAATGATAGGAGGTCCTTATGATTTGTTCCTGGATTGAGAATGATATGAGACAGTATCAATCCACGAAGGATAAATCATTAAATATCCCTAGTCAGAGTATTGTCAAGATTGGACATCAATAAATGCGTAAAAGACTAGTATTACACTAGTGCGCGTTGTGAGGGCATAACATCATAGTTCTCATATATTTGGGTATAGGATACTCATGCAAGTGTAATAGGAGGTTGTGTTTTACCGATGGTACGGGAAACAGCTTCACTATGGATAGACCCCCTCGGAATTCCATTGGTAGTATGACTATGTGTCTATGGAAGTCCGAAATCAGGGTAGGTGTATTTGGTCTTAACCTGAGACTTGCACCGCTAATACTTGCGACAATCAATATACTTTGGTTTTGGTCGTCCAGGGCTTTAACAGGTTCTATGTACGCCTCTGCTGGGTATATTGAGAATCGTAGTGTGTTGGGTGTGATGTCAAGACGGAAGTGTCACTCTAGTCATATGGAGTTGATGATCGCGTAGGGATACAGAACTGGTTCTCTAAAGGGTTGCAACCATCGGGATAATATGACTTGGTCATGATTATCCGATAATAAAGAGACTAGTTGCTCTTAATCCGATATATGTTTCGTACGGGGAAGACACTGTACCAGCCCCAAGCCTTGCATGTGATCATCCGATACTGGATCGAAATACGCAATACTATGTATACTACGCCTGATATAGATCCGTTTATTCTTGTAAACATGTTTCTGGAGAATTGGGTAGGCATGGCGATTTGCTAGAAGCCAACCTTATCTTGTAAATCGGTATGAACGTAGTACTAGGTACTTACGTGTTCGGATAGTCCGACGACCCGATTTACTGCCAACATATCCGGGGATCTCATGGGTCGCTTCCCGAAGATTCACCGATGACGTATGACTCACACTTTAAATTAATCTGGGATTAATTAGAAGAGAGAGAAAATTAATCTGGGATTAATTGCGAAGATATTTTGTCCGGGATAAAATATCGTTTATAGAGAGATAACAATTAATTTGGAATTAATCGATTAATTAATATATTCGATACATTAAACGAAATTGAATTTCGACGCAGAATTAAAATTAGATTTTAATTCGGGCGAAAGAGTTAATTTAGAATTAATTCGTTAGCGACGTGAATAGTAATTATGCTAGACATGATTATTTAATTAAATTAGATTTAATTGCGTCACAACAGAAAATTTGTTTATTTGGAATTAGCGAACCCGTGCCCGGGATTGTTTGCGAGTGCATTCGTATTTTGAATTCGAGTGCGGCACGCAAGTCAAATCAAGCGTCAAATCACTAGTCGTATCTAGCATCACATCATTCGTTAATCAAGTGATAGATGTCTTTCATTTTGAGTGATTGACGCCAGTTACTATTCATTGATTGATGGAATGATGGGAGTGTTTGAAGCCTTTAATGGCTTTGATTTTTGGAGGCAAAAAGTTTGGTATTTGATTTTTTGGAATATCTATTACCATTTTTTTGGTAACCAACACACAACACTCTTCTCTTTCTTCTCTCTTCTCACACGCCCAAGGGGATGCCTTTCTCCTCTCTTCTGCTGCTCACTGCCGTGAGCTATAGGGAAGCCAAGTGTTTGATTTTTGTGGCAAAAATCAAGAGAGCTAGCACTCCGAGAGACATGCGAAGATGATAGGGAAGTCCACCCATGAGCTTGGAATCGTTTTACGAAGCTTGGAGCTTCATGGAGGACCAACAATGGCCGAAAATGGAGCCTAACCAGAAGCTCACTGCCGAATGCACCAGAGGGCAGAAAACTGAATTTTTGTTCGTTGCCGCATCGCTCAACCGATCGATGTGAGTATTTCGCAACTCCCTCGTATGTATTCACATGTATTTTATGCTTTGTATTCGATCCTCGGGGACTTAGAAACTCCAACAATGGTATCAGAGCGATTGAAAAGCATGAAATTTGATTAGGGCTTAAAATTTGGGTAAAATGAATTTGAGCATGATTTAATGAAATTGGATGAATTAGTATGCTTGAATGTGTTTTAATTAAGGTTTGATTGGATCAATTTGATGAAAAATTGTTTGGAACAAATTTCCCCAAATTTCTTGTGTTGGCCGAATGGTTGAGTGCCCTAATTCTTGGTAATTTTTTGTTCCGTTGATCATTGGATGACTTGAAACGATTGAGGATTTTTATTTAATGTCGATTGTGGATTTAATTGGAATGAAACCAAATCGGACACAAATCCCCTCCATTGCCGAGAACAATATGCATGTAAATTGGGTTTGATTTTTGATTAAATTGTGTTGTACATGATTTAAAGTTAATAAGCATGATTAATTGTACAAATTTGTATTTTGGAAATATTGATTTGGGTAATTAATTGTGTAATACACTTTATGTAATTAAATTGTGAAATTGGGTTTTTGTAATTTAATTATGTTGGGCCTATTTTAGAAATTGGGCTTATTGGGCTTGGTTGTACCAAGTTGGGTTTAGGCTAAATTGGTTGGATCCAATTGGGCCCAAAACCGCTTCCATAAAGCCCAAATGCGACTAATGGACCTTAATAATTTAATTGGCCTAATGGGCCTAAATTGATTTCTAGGCTTATGGGGTAACTCCTGGATTGGACTTTGGTTATTGGGTTCGACCCGAGTTGACCAAAAGTCCACGCCTTAAAGAAATTAATTAAAAGCCCATTGGACTTTAATTAAATTGATGTTGGACGTTAATCTGGCTTTGAGACCCGTAGCGATTAAATTTGGAATTTAAGTCGTAAAGGTTCGTCAAATAAAGTGTAATATTTAATTTGGAATTAAATAAATGGATTAGTATTAAATACAAATTGAATTGGATTTAATTTTGTAGTTTAATTTAATTCGAGAATTCGTACTTTGAGTACTTATTCGCAAAACGAGTTTGACTCGAGCCAAATCAAATCGTTGTTTGAACATTGGATGGTCACTAATTATCAGATTAATTAATTTGATTAGATTGATTGATAACACGCTTGTTCGAATACATGGTTGCGATGCATGAATAATGTATATCAGATGGATATTAGATGGGTGGGGCAATTTTAGAAATTGTTGTAATAAATTTAGAATTTATTAATTGGACCTGCGTGTCCAGCCTTATTACCTCCTTATTCTTTGTATTCTCTTCTCACCTATTCCCCTCAATGTAAATGAGGTTTCTTTAGAAGTGTAGTGTAATGGGTAGAAGTAATACATATGCTAGCGGGAGAGAGAAAGGGAGAGATTTGATCTAGGATCATTATGTAAAGTATCCATCCGCATATCATTATTATTTATTCATATGCGCTTTATTATGTGTTTAGAATGCATCTTTAAGGGTGTATGATGATGAGACCTTAACAAAGATAATAAATTGGTTGCCAATTTGCACGCGAAAACCCTCGCAAAATATTAAGCGTTTTTCCTTCCATTGAGTGATTCTTACTCAAGATCCGAGACTGGCATTGGCTTGTTGGCTAAATTCAAGGCCTTTGTCCATTGAGGATGTGTTTAAATCACGAGAGCTTTGTTCCATATCGGTGTCTTGTCCAAGTTGTGGTTTGTTGGCCAAAGTCAAGACCACTTCTTGTCCATCGACATTGATTACGAAGCTTTCCATGGTCAATGTGTCGCGCTTAACTGGGATCACTAAGTTTGTTGTGCCAAAGCCAAGGCTTAGTTGATTCAGAGGAAAAAGGTTAGGTAATACATTAGATGTATTGGCATATATAAGATATATGTTTCGGACTTGGATGTCCCCCTACTGGATCTAGGAGTTAGATCAGATCCAATTGATCTTAGAGATATACCTAGTTAATTATCATACAATTTGTTGGCCAAAGTCAAGATTGTGTGATATTTAACGCTAGGAAACACGGTTTCCCGAGTACTCGACAGAGGGTTAGAGGCTCGTTGAAAAATAATGGGAGGCAAGAATTGAATTTGCAATATTCGTTTAATTACTTGCCATACGCGCTCAATCACAAATATCATTCGTCAATTAAATTAAATGTTAGTTGGACTAATATTTAAATCGTTGTTTTAATTAACAGTTGGACTGTATTCAAACAAATTAAAATTATATTTGATTACATAGTTGGACTATAATAATCATTATAATAAATAGTACCGAAAATCGTTGATTAAATAGTTGGACTATTAGAATCAAGATATAATTGAAAGATTGACATTTAAAACATAATCCTAGGGAAAATATATTTAAATGGTTTAATTTTCAAATTGGGAATAATTTCAGGATAGTCCTGAAACTAATAAGTTACTTTATTTGATAAAATAACATATTAGGCCTTAGTCCGGATTTAAGCAAATAGTAGAGCATAATCTTTGGAAGATTTATGTAATGATAACTTTAGTGCTTAATCCATTAAGCTTGTTGCAGTAGACTCCTTAATTTCTGAATCAGAACTAAGGATTAGATCCTTAAAGTATGATAAAGAAATTGAAGGATCTTCAAAGATCTATAATTAGATCTTAGAAGTAAATATTGCAATGATAAACTCTTGGAGAGTTAATGACTATTCTTAAGGAGACAAAGTCAAAGTTTGCAATAGGCAAGTAGCGCAAGTCGCACCTTACTTCGATATTCTAGAAGGCCAAGGCTTGGCCAAAAGCTTCTGGAGTGTTGAAAATGGCAAAGGCAAAATCATTATAATCTTCTGGGAAGATAAATGACATATCTTAAAATGTCTGCCTAAATTGTGGCAAACGGGATCGCGGAAGCGTGACTGCCGTTTGGACAAAGCAGACATGAAGAAATTGAAGACGAGCAAGGCTCTGACTTCAAATATGTTTGTAATATTATGTTCACTACTAGTATTAAAATTAGATTTTAAATACTTAGTGTGATACATAAATATATATTGATGTTCAGAATCTACTATGAGAAGGATACTGACTTCAATTGAGATTTAATCTGCGAATTGGAAACGGGACGAAAATCGCTGTTTCAATCGTAGATACCTATTTTAGGAACTACCCTTCGGGTATGTGCCTAAATTTGAAAACTGTAATAATGTAACTAGTTTGACTAGATACATTATCTCTATATCATTGTTTAATCCACTGCGGATGAACCTTTACACTACAAGAATTAGACCATTTAGCGTCGAATTGTTTCGACGCAAATTATATTTAGCGTCGAAAAAATTAGACGCAAAAAATGGACGATAAAATGTCGACGAAAACCACTTTTAGCGTCGAAATAATTAACTGCGACGCTAAAAAACAGTATTCTGCGTCCAATTTATTTCAACGCTAAAGTAAACTGTTCGACGCTATATTGTATATTTGGCGACGAAATATATCGACGCAAAAATTCAAATTTTAGCGTCGAAAGGTGTCGACGCTAAAGTATATTAAAAAAGTATTATATGTAAGCTTATAGCGACCATGTTTTTTACTATTAGCGTCGAAATTTTTCGACGCTTAAAGTCACCTTTAGCGTCGAAACTCGTCGACGCTAACATATATTAAAAAAGAAATATATGTACGCTTACAGCGGCCATTTTGTATACTATTAGCGTCGAAATATTCGACGCTAAAAGTAAAAAAATTATTTTTTTAAAAATTAGTAATTTACTTATTTTTTGGTCTAAAATATTTAATTTAGTTGAAAAAAAATGTAATTAATGACGAAATATTATATTGAAATTTGTTTTAGAAAAAAGAAATATTATATTAAATCTATTTGTTCAAAATGTTTATACAAAACCAAATATAAAATTAATTGCTACTGTGATGGGGGGACGCTCGAGCCCGATGCACCATGACTCATTGAGGCCTCGAACATATGACGGAAAGCCAGCAGTTGCTGTTCCAACTGCTCCATCTTCTTCTCGTGGTCCATCATCTTCTTCTCGTGGTCCACCGTGACCTGTTGTAGCTTCTCCTTAGTCTGCTGCAGCTCGTCTTTGGTGGTGACTAACTCGTCTCGAAGAGAGACATTGTCCGAATTACCATTATTGCGTGCAGATGACGTTGGCTTCTTACGAGTGCCAAGACCAACATTGTAAGCTGTCTGATTCTTGAAAACCAATTGCGACAGCTGCTCATCTGGTATGGGGTCGGTCCCTGTCTCCTGAGTTTGATGTTGGAGTTCCATCATTTCGTTCTGTTTCAAAAAATAAGTTAATATTAGAATTTGAGAAAACAATTTAACATATATAATATTAATTATTTTATTTTAAAAACTGAAACTTACATAGCAGCGTTCGGCTTCTTCATTTATCCATTTATTCTTGTCATTGTAATGCGTCACACGGAAAAAATCTGGAAATGATTGCACCTCACATGTGCTACTCTGTTATAAACATAAAATAAATTCAATATTATTCCAGATAGTAAAAACAATTAACTGTTAAATTTTACGTTAGGATATATTTACCTCAGAATATTCGGCACGATGTTGGATAAATGGCTTCGAACCTCCACGGTGGTTAAAACGCAAGTGACTTCGATTTTCCGCATTTGCGTGACATTTATCCTGTATTCACGAACACTGTAAGTACCGAAAACAAAGACAATTATAAATTTCCGTTTATTTCAAAATTTACCTCGTGTTTTTTGCTCGACCAAAGCTCACATAAGAATGTCCAGTCTTGTTCCTCTATAAAATCAGGTTTGTGTTGTGGAGCATTTGAAGGTCCATGTTCGTCGAATATTGGTTTCAAGACTTTTGTTCTATAATCTTTATAACTTTTCCCCATGTGGTAGTCAATATATTGTTGGACATTCACTTGGGTCAGATCGAAGTCGAACCATTCCTACATGAAAATTCGAGTAAAAATAAGTATAAAATAAAAATGTTAAATAACAAACAATATCGAAAACTTACAAGTAGCGAAGGGAATAGCTGGTTCAGTTTCGTCTCCCACGGTATCTTTCTCCAAGATACGTAGTTTTGGGGAGCTTCATATCGAGCTGTAGCTCCTATGGCTGTATTAAACGTTGAATTATGTTGTCCGACTTGAGTGTGTCCATCATCTGATATCTCTATCCGGATACGACCGTGAGCCTTAACGTACTTAGCCAACCCCAGGCCACGGGTGCGTCCTCGATCCTTCACTGTACTGGACTCACCTGTGCTAGCAGAGAAATCACCAGGGCCAGTTGCCCTTGCTGATGTAGATGGAGTCGCGGTAGCCCGTTTGCGATTGCCCGGTGCCATCTGCAAATACCCGTCGCATTAGTGTCATCAAATTCCAAAATTCTTATACATATACATACATATCCATACAAGTCAATACAACTCAACAAAAGCGCTTATAACATCGAATGCTCACTTTCGTTTTCAAATTCATTCATTCATTTATTCATTTCACATATGCATTCATTATCCATATAATCTACGAGTTCCATCATACACGTACATACACACAGTCACACACTCAATGGGATACATATAACCAACCACGAAGCACACAATCACACGACTTCTCATGCACACGTTCGTATGGCGTTCTTTAACGCGTTCGAACGGACCAATTCCAGTGAGCTCACGTTCGTATGGCGTTCTTTAATGCGTTCGAACGGACCAATTCCAGTGAGCTCACGTTCGCATGGCGTTCTCGAACACGTTCGAACGGACCAATTCCAGTGAGCTCACGTTCGTATGGCGTTCTTTAACGCGTTCGAACGTCTAAGGCAAAAAGTGGGTGTTCGAACGCGTATAAAGCTAGGCTTTTAACGGAAAGGTATCGTTATCAACATTGTGTCGATTACCAACGTATAAAGCTAGGTTTTTAACGGAAGGTATCGTTATCAACATTGTGTCGATTACGATTCAAACTTTTAATTGTTGCCACGGTAAATCCATTTGGATAATGCTTGCTAAAGCTGTGTGTTTCATTTATGAAATATGACAGCTTTACGGGAAAATCGCTTTCCTGAAAAGGAAACCTTTTGGAGGATGTTTACAACATCCTGTTGGTTTTGTCGTACCAAAAACTAGCAAACAAGGTTTGCAGGTTATTCGATCCATGTTTGGATTGAAGCAAACATTAGGTTCTTGGAATTATCATTTTGATATAATCATAATAGTTTATGATTTAATTCAAAACGAAATGATTCTTGTGTATATAAGAGGGTTAATGGGAGCGCACTGACAGTGACTGTCCTATAAATAATGATAATATATGTCATTTCTTAGAAATGATATTCCCATAAAATAATCGGCGAAAGCTTGGCTTTTGAAATATTCACCGTAGAATTCTTGGGAGAAACAACCTTTATTCTAGGAATAAAGATCTTCTTGGAAAGATTTAAAGTTGTTAAAACTCTCCGAGAATTCCTACATTGAAAAATGTACGAGACCTGGTGTCTCATGTGCTTTGAGCATATGGATTCACAATCGGGCCAATCCAAGTGATAGTCACTGGATTGATGTTAAGAAAATACTTAGTATCTTAGAGATCTAAGGATGATGTCTTAAACTATGGAGAAGGAGAACTTGAAGTGACTGGGATCACTGTAGCAAGTCTCATAACCGATAAAAATGACTAAAAGTCGCAAATGGTACTATACAGTTTGAATAACGGTACAATGAGCTGGAAATCTTCCAAGCAAGATACTGTTACCGAATAAACAACAAATGTGGGTTATTGCTGCAGCTGAGGCAGCAATAGAAGCCTTCTGGGTCGATATAAATCTAATTAGATTAGATATAATTCTGTTAGCAGCTGAGCTAGGCTACAACATAGGCTAAAGAATTAATGGTCTCATCAACGATCCACATACATACTTCGACTATTCATCTGATTCGTTTGGATCATACATCGTAGAGATGTCATGATCGTATAAATCGCATCGGACGATAATCATGCAAATCCGTTGACGAAAGCCTTCCTCAGCAGTTTGAGCCAACCGTACATAGTTCGGGTGTCAGACACTCGAGTGACCGGCTATAGGCCAAGTGGGAGATTGTTGGACAAATATGACCCATAGCGTCACTATTTGTACAGATCATGGTGTTGTTGTACAAATTAACTATGTGACAAAGAAGATTGCACTCTTATCATTTGTGATTAGATCACCTAGATGAATAAATGATAGGAGGTCCTTATGATTTATTCCTGGATTGAGAATGATATGAGACAGTATCAATCCACGAAGGATAAATCATTAAATATCCATAGTCAGAGTATTGTCGAGATTGGACATCGATAAATGCGTAAAAGACTAGTATTACACTTGTGCGCGTTGTGAGGGCATAACGACATAGTTCTCATATATTTGGGTATAAGATACTCATGCAAGTGTAATAGGAGGTTGTGTTTTACCGATGGTACGGGAAACAGCTTCGCTCTGGATAGACCCCCTCGAAATTCCATTGGTAGTATGACTATGTGTCTATGGAAGTCCGAAATCAGGGTAGGTGTATATGGTCTTAACCTGAGACTTGCACTGCTAATACTTGCGACAATCAATATACTTTGGTTTTGGTCGTCCAGGGCTTTAACAGGTTCTGTGTACGCCTCTGCTGGGTATATTGAGAATCATAGTGTGTTGGGTGTGATGTCAAGACGGAAGTGTCACTCTAGTCATATGGAGTTGATGATCGCGTAGGGATACAAAACTGGTTCTCTAAAGGGTTGCAACTATCGGGATAATATGACTTGGTCATGATTATCCGATAATAAAGAGACTAGTTGCTCGTAATCCGATATATGCTTCGTACGGGGTAGACACTGTACCAGCCCCAAGCCTTGCATGTGATCATCCGATACTGGATCGAAATACGCAATACTACGTATACTACGTTTGATATAGATCCGCTTATTCCTGTAAGCATATTTTTGGAGAATTGGGTAGGCATGGCGCTTTGCTAGAAGCCAACCTTGTCTTGTAAATCGGTATAAACGTAGTACTAGGTACTTATGTGTTCGGATAGTCCGATGACCCGATTTACTGCCAACATATCCGGGGATCTCATGGGTCGCTTCCCGAAGATTCACCGATGATGTATGACTCGCACTTTAAATTAGTCTGGTATTAATTAGAAGAGAGAGAAAATTAATTTGAAATTAATTGCGGAGATATTTTATCCGGGATAAAATATCATTTATAGAGAGATAACGATTAATTTGGAATTAATCGATTAATTAATATATTCGATATATTAAACGAAATTGAATTTCAACGCGGAATTAAATTTAGATTTTAATTCGGGCGAACGAGTTAATTTAGAATTAATTCGTTAGCGACGTGAATAGTAATTATGCTAGGCATGATTATTTAATTAAATTAGATTTAATTGCGTCGCAACAGAAAATTCGTTTATTTGGAATTAGCGAACCCGAGCCCGGGATTGTTTGCGAGCGCATTCACATTTCGAATTCGAGTGCGGCACGCAAGTCAAATCAAACATCAAATCGCTAGTCGTATCTAGCGTCACATCATTCGTCAATCAAGTGATAGATGTCTTTCACTTTGAGTGATTGACGCCAGCCACTATTCATTGATTGATGGAATGATGGAATGATGGGAGTGTTTGAAGCCTTTAATGGCTTTGATTTTTGGAGGCAAAAAGTTTGGTATTTGATTTTTTGGAATATCTATTACCATTTTTTTTGGTAACCAACACATAACACTCTTCTCATTCTTCTCACTTCTCACACGCCCAAGGGGATGTCTTTCTCCTCTCTTCTGCTGCTCACTGCCATGAGCTATAGGGAAGCCAAGTGTTTGATTTTTATGGCAAAAATCAAGAGAGCTAGCACTCCGAGAGACATGCGAAGGTGATAGGGAATTCCACCCATGAGCTTGGAATCGTTTGATGAAGCTTGGAGCTTCATGGAGGACCAATAATGGCCGAAAATGGAGCCCAACCAGAAGCTCACTGCCGAATGCACCAGAGGGCAGAAAACTGAATTTTTGTTCGTTGCCGCGTCGCTCAACCGATCGATGTGAGTATTCCGCAACTCCCTCGTATGTATTCACATGTATTTTATGCTTTGTATTCGATCCTCGGGAACTTAGAAATTCCAACATCTACCACACCAAATAAGTCTCACCACTTTGAAATTACACTAGAACAATTCTAGGTCATCTGAGTGGCATAACAACTCCATAATGGAAACATGATCATCAAATGACCAAAAGAATGCTTACTAACTTATTACAAGCTTTCTTTCAACATCATACATGGAAACACCTATCATCCATGCTTCCAACCCTCAAAAAACACAAACAAGAAAGAGTAGAAAAACTTAAGAACAAACTATGTCATAGCCAAGAACAAATGGAACAATTTTCTCTCTAATAGAAAGGTGGAAATATTACTAAATCCTTTGCTTTCTTTAGTTTCCTTCTTGTTTTTTTCTCTTTTTCTCTCAACTTTATTTTGTTATAATTTTGGAGGCTTGAACCTGTATGAAGCAAAATGAAAAACATAACATTTATATACTTAGGTCGTGTGGCCGAAATTGGCTTAAAAAAAGGAAATAGATATTTTTCAATTTAAGCAAAATTAAACAAATATCTAAGTAGTCAAACTCAATTTGACAACCATTTTTTTAAATGTAAAGTCAACAATTTACATTTTAATCATTTCCTAACTTTATCATAATGTAAGATATTTATATTTTAATTAATTAATTTATTTAACAATTAAATAATAAATTAATTAATTAAATATAAATATCTCAAATATATGTATTATATTTAATTTAAATATCTCAAATACATATATCAATGACATATATCAAATATCTTAATTTGACATTTAATTCATGTGTATTTAATAAAATCAGACATTAAATAGAAATACACATTAATCAGGAAATGACCATTAGGTCCATTTGCATGTATCTTTCGTTTAATCGTTAAACGATTTATAAATAATTAATATTATTCATAAATTTGCCCTAGTGTTCTACGAGTATATTTCACAAGTGAGACTTTCTAGGTTCATGCATATCCATCACGAAATCCCATTTCATGTCCATAATCTACCCACTAGTAAAATATGATGAACATGGATAAACTCATTGAACCATACAGGTCGAGGTCATTGCATACGTAAAATTCCTCCATCACAGGTATCCAGATTATTCCAAAGATATAGATATAAACGTCAAATCTCTATAGATACAATCACGTCGACGTTTCTATTAGCAATCTCTTAATAACAATTAGAATTTGCATCTACAGTGTACCACGTGCCCATGGATTTAACATATTCCTAATTCCATATTGAATACCTATGCTATGTACACAGAGCTAACAGATTCTATCTTGACACACACATGATATCCTGAGGATCAGTCCACACCCAACGGACAGGCTGAGGTCTGACCTAAATAGGTCGATGACGTGACTGCCATCAAAGTGTGGAGGATATCTTATATATCCACAGTGGTATCTCAAGTCAAAGAATCATTATACTACTCAACCAGAAAAGATTCTTATTGACGTTGGAGAAGCATCTATTAAGAATCTTCGATGAGTTGTTCAGTGTTTATCCGCTAAAAACACCTACACGTCTATTGACCGGCGTAAACACACACGTATAACGCAAGCGCACGTATCGTTCAAGTAGTATAAAAAGTATCGATCCCACGAGGACTTAATATCTATTCTATTAATTTTATGAGGTCAAGTGATTACTAATATCTAACAAGTTGTTTGAAAAGATAATGATGATTCTAAATTTAAAACAAGTAAAAGAAATATGAGAGTAGATTAATGAGAATTAAGACTATCTAGGGTTATGAATTCTTCCAATATTAATTAAAAGATGAAGTAGTTAAATTATAGTTGGGTAAAATATTGAATTATTAATCTGGAACACTAAATTATGTAAAATCCTCTTCCGATGGTCATTTACAAATACCTAGAATAATCAAATTGAACTATATGTCTATGTCAATTAATTACCTAGATTCATTAAGATTGAATTCCAATTATTGATTACCCCCGCCCAACAGGTATATTCCTATCCTGTAAGGAAATCTATTAAAGGTTTATCTATCCTTAAAGAAGATCGTGGGTTGTTGAGTATAAGGTCTTTAAACTTAAAGTCCCTATGTCTAGTTCATTTTAAGTTTAACTAGTCAATTTTATTAATGGCCAGTTAATAAAAAGGCATTAAGATTATGACTCAACAAATAACTCTTTAAATTACCCAAACTATAATCTAACCCTTTTTAAAAACAGTGATATTAGATTTTATCACAACCCTAGATATTTAACTTAGTTACAACACATAACTAAAACTGATAAAAACTTAAAAGACATAAAGTGAAATTGCTGAAAAGTATTTGTAGAATAATAATTTGCAAAGAAATGAAAAGAAATGCTAAGGCAAAAGGAATCAACTTCTACTATTTACTATTTAGATATCTCCCAATAAAATAATATATAATCTTGTGATATTTTAAACCAACCGTCCAGAATGGCGGTACCCTGATCAAGTCAAATTCAAATATACCAGCCATAAGGCGGAACAGAAATATAAACTTAAACCAACCGACCAGTATGGCGGTATCCTCATTAAGTCAAGATTAACCAATTTAAATTGAATAACCAACCGTCCAGAATGGCGGTATCCTTTATTAATTTAGATTTTAAATAGTTTATATATTATATTTTAAGGGAGATTAATCTAAATAGCAAAAGTAAAAGTATTACCTTATTACCTCATCATAGAGAAGTTACCCCCCATAGATGGATAGAATTACTACTACAAAGCGTAAATAAAACTGAATAAAAGAAGCAAATAAGAAGAACTCTCTTTTATTTATAAGGATTTCAGAGGAAGAGGTACATTTGAAACTAAAAATTCGAAATCTATTTATAGGCAAAAAAAATCTATTTTTTATTATTATTTTTCTCTGATTTTTATTTTTTTATTATTTTATTATTATTTTTTTTGGATCGCTGAATTTTCGACACGTGGCATGGTGTGCTTAAAAAGACGGCTCGTTGAATTTTGACACGTGGCATGGTGGTGCAATTACCAAAATACCCTCGGTGTCGGGACGCCCAAAATTACCAAAATACCTTTTTCGCCAAATTTCACAGTTTTGCTCCAAATCACCTCCAGAATATCCTGAAACTTTATTTTGGTATCGGGATGCCCAAAATTACCAAAATTTGTGTCGGGACGTCCAAAATTACCAAAATACCCTTTTTGCCAAATTTCACCAAATTTCACAGTTTTGCTCCAAATCACCTCCAGAATATCTTGAAACTTTATTTATCAACAAAATAACACAAAACACATCAAAATATTCACAAAACTCAAGAAATTATACAAAATATTAAGTTTTGTGAGTGGGAAATAGTGATAGTTTTATCACTCATCACACCCCCAAACCTAACATTTTGCTAGTTCTCGAGCAAAATAAAATAACATAATAAAATTTTAACTAAGCCACTTTCGTAGGGATCACGATTGCATTTAGCATATGCAACAAGCCTTTAATCCCCTAGGTGTCCCTAGTGGACGAGTTGTAGTCTCGTGAAGGTTTACAGCAATGATACCCACAAACATTTTACAAAAGTAAAAAGGTAGTGAAACTAATGCACACAAAAGCAAAAAGACAAGAGAAATAAAGAAGTTAGTGACTAATCATGTGAAACTTCTACTCCAAGTTATTAGTTGTTTTGTTTCATTCTAAATTACTAAATAAGTAAATTCTCCGATTATTTTTACCATTCTTCATATACACAGCCAACAAAATATTAAACAACTCGTTTTTGCCCACAACGGTCATAAGTGCAGTTGATAAGATAGTAATATTTTTGTCCTAAAGTTTTATCAGATTTCACACTTTTTGTAGTAATGGAATAATTTTTCTGATTTTTCTGATATTTTCTTTGATTTTTTTTCTCTATTTTTTATTTATATACAATATCTTCCATCTATGTAGCGAGCTTTAGGTCGGTGACTCCCAAACCAGTTGGCTTTAGGGCATCCGGTGTTAAGACACCCCTAAGGACTTAATTACTCAGACTTCAGATATATATATATTTTATTATCTATCATCTTTTTGATCCATGTAGCGAGTGTTGGGCCAGTGACTCCCAAACCAGTTGGTTTTAGGGCACTAGGTATTAAAATACCCTTACAGACTTAATAACTCGGATCTCAGACATTTCTTTTTATTATTCCATTACTTTTTTTGAGATGCTTCTCCAATTAAACTATATCACTGAATATTACAATCTTTTCATTTTATCATATGTCCGTATGTTACTATGCATGTTGATAATATCTGCCAACTAAGTATATGAAGATCCATTTTAGTCAGTTTTAATGGAGAATTTACAGATTAAATAATTCAAATGAATAAACAAAAATTAACTTGTTTTGAATTAGGTTTGAAATACGTCTCAAGAGTGGAAATTCCTTACACAGCTATTTCTTACCAATTTCATCTTTTAGTCAACATAACAACCACATATTTCTACTAGTCATAAAACTATAATTTACATGTTTTTTTTTTCAAAGGCTCTCGCTGACGAAGGATTGTTCACAACTAGGACTCCCCACTCAAGGGTTCAAGCGACCAAGTGAACGCACCTTTTTTATACCTTATGGTACGTGCCAACGATTTTATGGTGTGTGACTAACTGTCGAATGGACTTCCCGTTGTAGATTCCCCAGAGGGAAGGTGGAGCGAGGCTCACTTAAATACCCAAGCCCCTTAGGCTCTTATCGCTTGTTGTTAAGAATAAACAACGAGTCCTCCAAACTAGTCTGTCACAACACGCTACAAGTGAATGATTATCTAGGTGCCTCCACAAACTTTCCTTATAAAAAGGTAGTGAGTGAAGGAAGACACCAAACCATCACATAGCTTTAAATATGCCATTTGTTTTTTATTAATTTTTTAATTTTTTTTGTATTTTTTGAAAAATTTTGGACTAAAAATAAAAACACAATACAAACAAGTACTATTAACTATTCCTCACCCCCAAACCTAAATGAGACATTGTCCCCAATGTCTTAAACAGTAGAAGAAGAGTTTAGAAGATAGTACCTGGTTGGCTGAATTACTACAAGCAAATTAAAGGTTAAGATCCAGATTAACACGACGCCTCTTACCACGATCATCTTCAGACCATTTTATCTTTGAAATGATAGGGTCAACTTGTGGTTCATAGGCTATGAGTTGGTCAAGTAGATCTGGAGCAGACCTAGCAGTAAAAATGAGTTCTTTCATAGGTTTTGACACGAACCCATTTCTCAGAGCATCATCAAGAAACACACAAAGAAAATCATAAAATCCATCAACGTTGAGCAGTCCAAGTGGTTTCTGGTGTATGTTCAGGTTCGCCCAAGATAGAACTATAAAAATTTCCTCTAATGTACCCAAGCCACCTGGCAAAGAAATAAAAGCATCAGAACGGTTAATCATTTCAACCAGTCGTTCAGACATACCTGGCACGATCAGTTCCTCTCCGTTTGATGATCCAATAAGATTAGCTCTGCCAAGGGTTTTGGGATGATTCCCAAAACATGACTGCCTCCTTCTTGTACGGCCTTTGAAACGATCCCCATTAGTCCAAGATTGCCTCCGCCATATATTAAATGCATATTCCTTGCAGCTAAGACTCGACCCAATTCTTGTGCAGCTTCTATGTATTGTGGTTTAGTACCAACACTACTACCACAAAACACACAGATGTTTTCAACTCGTCTTCTTGAAGTGGCTTCCATTTTTTTTACTATGGATGTCTTCAAAAGTGCAATGATGAATTGAATTTATAATACCTGAAAAGGGTGAGTAAAATAATAGCACTAATATCTTCCAAAGGACGTTTAATAGTAAAATAGTAAAATAAATCGTGAGAGTCAAAAAGGTCTGGATCCTGTCGGAGAAAACAACAAAACAAATCAATTATTAGAAAAAGACAAAGAGATATAATATGTACAAGAAAAGTAGCGGCTTGATTGACATCTATGCGTCAGGAACAAGCTTCCCATCCAATTTTCTTATAAATTGGCAAACATGGTCTTTTTGAGTCAGATTCCCTAGACTTAATTGTTGTCTTTCTTTTTGGAATTGTGTGTGTAATTTGTGAATGGCTATATGAACATATCCACTGGGATGCGTCTCAAGAGTCGAAGAAATATCATCTACAGACTCCTTACTCAAGCCATCCCTAATGAATTTAATTTTATATTCACGATTATCAGACACCATTCCTAAAGAACGACAACGAGTATTGCAATTCCAACGCGCACATTTGTAACAAACACCCATTTGCTTAGCTCTACGTTTCTTTGCATAGGTGCTTCTTCCAAAACCAGGTAAATAAGAACTACAAGTATCAGAAAACTCACCTGCTAGACGGATACGTGCTTCGATTACCCAACAAATATCAGTAGGAATACCTTTGATCATCAGTAGTCTCATTCGTTCCAAGCGAGCTTTGTAAACTTTCATCAGAGATTTTTGAGGGAGAGAAGGAAATTGCTTGTGAAGACTTACGAGAGCTTCTTCCATCTTGAAATGTCTTAATCTGCAAAAACTAAACACACAAAATTAAATCATACCAAATCACAATTTATACACAAATTGCATGGGTTGCCTCCCTGCGAGCGCTAAGTTTTAAGTCATCAGCTAGACGTGACTGCCTGAACTTTATGCCAGATCTGAAAGTGTGACACTTTCTTTTTGTCGCTCCAACGGTTCTCCCCAGTAGTGCTTGACACGCCTGTTTTTAACCTTGAAAGTTTTGTTGGAGTCATGATTATGTATCTCAACGGCTCTATCTGGTAAAACTTTGGTGATCACAAATGGACCTGACCACCGTGATTTTGGCTTCCAAGGGAAGAATTTCCCCCTTGATTTGTTTAACAGTACCTTCTGCCCTGGTTCCAGTTGTGTGCGCACTAATTTCTCATCATGTCTTTTCTTTGCCTTTTCTTTGTATAATTTGGCATCCTCAAAAGGCTGTTTGTGAAATTCCTCCAATTCGTTGAGCTGGTGGATCTTTTTCTCTTCTGTTGCTTATAGTGCATGAATTGGCTCTTTCAGTACAAAAGAAGCTTTATCTTCAGGCTCCACAGACAATTGACATGTTTTAAGTTTGTCAGTAGAACTTTGCATTGCTTTGGAGTTCTGAATGGTACTGTGTATCACATCAAGTCTGAAACATTCCTCCCTCTTTTCATCTGGGAAATTCATGGCCTTGAAAACATTGAATGTTACTTCTTGGTCCTGTACCCTCATGGTTAATTCTCCTTTTTGTACATCAATAATGGTTCGACCTGTAGCCAAGAATGGTCTTCCGAGGATGATTGGCACGTCTGCGTCTTCCTCCATATCAAGGACAATAAAATCTGTTGGGAAAAATGAATTTGTCAACTTTAACTAACACATTCTCAACAACTCCTCTTGGAAATGCGAGCGTTCGATCAGCAAGTTGTAGTGAAACTGAGGTAGGCATTGCTTCTCCAATCTGCAGTTTCCTGAAAATAGAAAAAAGCATTAAGTTAACACTTGCACCTAAATCACATAAAGCCTTACCAAAATTATGTTCTCCTATGATGCAAGGAATGGTGAAACTTCCAGGATCCTTCAACTTGGGGGAAGTTTTCTCTGAATGATGGCGCTGCATTCTTCTAATAATGCTACTGTCTCATAATCTCCCAATCTCCGTTTTCGTGAAAGAATGTCTTTCAGGAATTTAGTATAACTGGGCATTTGTTCCAAAGCTTCTGCAAATGGGATGTTGATGTGCAGCTTTTTGAAAACCTCCAAGAATCGAGCGAAATGCTTGTCCAGTTTGCTTTTCTGAAGACGCTGAGGAAAAGGTGGAGGTGGAGTGATTGTTCTTTTCCTTTGCTTCTTTTTCCTCCATCTGTTTCTCTGCTTCTTTTGGAACTTCCTCAGTTGTTGTTTTGGCTCCAACATCTTTGTTGATTTTGTTGGGGTTGATGCTCAGAGCGCCAATCCGGGCCGTATTTATGTCTGATTCATGAATACGAACATCCCCTTATTCCATAATATTACTTATTTATGGTTGCCTCTTGTTCTTATATACATATTCGATCTGATTACGATTAGATTGAAACTAAATATGGTTTAGTGATATGTATATATTAGACAAAGGCCCGATAATATAATGCAGTACACAGTTACAAAGTTAGTTTGTAATTGACATTGGAAGTGTCACTGCTATATGTATATTATCAAACAAAGTTCCTGGTCAGATTTGCTAACACAGGTCGGTTAGTCAAATCCGTTGAGATCAGTACATGTCGTATATCGAGACTTGGTCCGATGGTTTGTCCCAATGAACCATGAGTCTAGGGAGACTCGTATAGACGTGTAGGTGTTTATAGTGGATAAACACTGAACGGCTCACCGAAGATTCTTAATGGATGGTACGCCAACGTCAATAAGAATCTTCTCGGGTTGAGTAGCATAGTGGTCCTTCGACTTGAGACACCACTGTGGATGTATGAGACATCCTCCACACTTAGATGGCAGTCACGTCACCGATCTATTTAGATCAGACCTCCGCCTGTTCGTTGGGTGTGGACCGATCCTCAGGATATCCTGTGTGTGTCAAGATAGGATCCGTCAGTCTGTGTACAGAGCATAGGTAGTCCATATATATTAGCAGTCTGTTAAATCTGTGGCCATAGTATACTTCGGAAGTAAGTTCCGAGTGTTATTTAAAGATTGCTAATAGATACGTCGACGAGATATATATAGAGATTTGACGTTTACATCTATATCTCTGGGATTATCTGGATACCTGTGACGGAGGGATTATACGTATGCAATGACCTCGACCTGTATGATTCAGCTAGTTTATCCGTGATCATCATAATCTACGGGTGGATAGATTATGTACATGAAATTGGATTTCATGACGGATATACCTGAATCTAGAGAGTCTCAATAATGAAACATACTCGTAGAGCACTAGAGCAACATTTATGAATAATGATGATTATTTATAAATCGTTTAATCGTTAAACGAAAAATACATGCGAACGGGCCGAACCGTCTTTTCCTAATTAATGTGTATTTGTATTTAATATATGATATTATTAAATACACATTAATAAATAGTCAAATAAAGGTATCTGACATATCATCAATATATGTATTTGAGATATTTAAAGTAAATATAATATATATATTTGATATATTTGTATTTAATTAATTAATTAATTATTTAATTGTTAAATGACCAATATAATTAAAAATAAATATATCACCAAATGATAAAGTTAGGAAATGATTATAAGTGTAAGTGTTTGACTTTACATTAAAGGAAAAGGTTGTCAAATTGATTTTGACTTCTTAAGATATTTGTTCAAAATTGTTTGAAAAATAAAAATATCTTTTTCCTTTATTTCTTTATAATTTCGGCCAATACACTTTAATATATAAGAGATATATTTTTCTAAGTTGCATTTGTTGACTAAATTAAATATCTTTAAAGTTGTTTTAGATATTTAACCAAGTTGAACAAATGAAAGACAAATGAAGATGAAATTAATATTCTTGTAATTTGCCTTGCCAATTTCGGCCAAGGGCTTTTTCCAAGCTTGTATATATTGTTTTTCATTTCATTTGCTTTTAACCTAATACACTTTAAAGAAAAACTCCATTAATGGAAGCAAAGGAAGCTTGTGAGAAAGAAAGAAGAAATCAAAGAAAGCTTGGATTTTAGTAAGTTTTTCCAACTTGCTATTAGAAAGGAAAATGTTCCTTAGGATCTAGGCTTGAACATATGATGTTCTTAGGTTATTTCTTTCTTTATTCCTTGTGTTTTTGTTGATGGAAGTTTTGATGGAAGTGTTGAGCATGTATAATGAAGGAAGGTTGTGACTATTGTAGTTATAAGCTTTCTTTTAAGGTTTTTGGAAACCATGTTGCTAATCTAGAGTTGTTGACCCACTCTTAGATGACCTAGATTTGATCTTGAGTTGTTTCATTGTGTTGAGACTTTGATTGGATGGAAGAAAGATGATTGAAGTGTTGAATTTAACCAATTTGGTCTAATTTGTTCAATTTGAGGAAATTGAAAAATTAGGGTTCTTGACCAATTCCAAATTTGGGCATTTTCATATATGTTGTGTATTTGGGTGTGTATATGATGCATATAAATTTTCATGTTGATTGGATTACATTTGGATGTGTTTTGAAGCATGAAATGACCAAATGGACAAAATGCACACCTTAGGTGACATTCGGCCAAATGAATGGATTTTGGGATTTTTGGTGCTTTTGGTGTTTTGATGTTTTGAACATGCTAAGTTCATCTTAGAAATGATTTAGAATCATTCAAAATTGATTAGATCAATTTCGGACTAAAATTGACAAAATACCAAGTGTAAGGGCAATTCGGTAAATTCACTTAAATATGATTTATTGAATTTTATTTCATAATTTGATTATTGGATAATTAAATAAATATGTTTATTTAATTAATCCGAGAAAAAGTTTTGAAATCGGAAGATACGATCTTCCGCCGCTTCCGCTGCGTACCGGATTCTGCCCCTAAATACCCCTTCAGATTTCAGTATCACTTTTTAACATGATGGCATTACACTGCTCCTTTCCCATGTTCCTTGGATTTGGTTCTGTGTTGCTGGGAAGGGTACCTGGCGGTCTGTAACTCTGAGCATTGGCCATTTGTCCAATTTGATTCTCCAGTGCTTTGATGGAAGCAGATTGGCTTTGAAACATAGCATCATATGCTGCTTGTTGCTTTTTGAACATCTCTGCAAGCCAATCTTTCATTTCTGGGTCTTTTTCAACTTCCTGGCTTTGCTGTTGATATCCTGGTGGTGGATAGTTCTTTTGCCCTGAATTGTTGCTCCATGAGAAATTGGGATGATTCCTCCACCCTGGATTGTAGGTGTTGGAATATGGATTATTCCCCTGTCTGTTGAAATTGTTGACATAATTCACCGTTTCTTCATGTTGATTTTGTTCTTTTGCTTCTCCATATGGTGAATTTGTGGTTCCAATGTTACTTTGCTTGCCTAGAGTCTCCATGAATTTGCATATCTGATCCAGTTTGGTACTGACTGCTGAATTGGCTCCAACCTCATAAATTCCAGCAATTCGTTGAATCATGCTCCTTTCTGTTGGCCACAATAAATTGTTGTTGGCCATTTCTTCAATTAGGTCCCAAGCTTGTTCTTCTCCTTTTGCCATCAATGCTCCTCCAGCAGCAGCATCAATTGTGGTTCTCATTATTCCAGAAAGTCCATTATAGAATGTTTGAACTTGAAGCCATTTTGGAATCTCATGGTGAGGATATTTCCTGAGCAAATCTTTGTACCTTTCCCAAGCTTCGTAGAGAGTTTCTGATTCTTGTTGTACAAAGGATGTGATGTCATTCCTCAACTTTCCAGTTCTGGCTGGTGGAAAGTACTTTGCAAGAAATTTGGTGGCTAAAGCATTCCAAGTGGTGATGGAACCAGCTGGAAGTGAATGTACCCAAGCTTTAGCTTTGTCCTTCAAGGAGTATGGAAAAACACGCAGTCGCATTGCTTCTTTAGCTTCTCGGTTGTAATTGAAAGTACCGTAAACTTCCAGGAAGTTGCTGATGTGGGCATTAGGATCTTCAGTTGCATTCCCCCCAAACTGTACTGATTATTGAATCATCTGAATGCAAGTTTTGATGTCACCTGCATTTGCTGGTAAGGGAGGAAGTACAATACATGAAATGAGTCTGTCAACCACCGGAATGGTTCTGTCTCGAATGGGAATTGGTGGTGCAACCTCCAAAGGTTCAGGTTCCATGTTAACAATTGCTTATTGGCCTTGTCGCCTTTCCCTTCTCAACTGTCTGATAGTTCTTTCAATTTCTGGGTCAAGCGGTCGTAGTTCAAAGCTTCTGGTTCGTCTCATTAAGATTCTGATAACCTGAAACACAATAAAACGAAAACAATAAGTAAAAGAAAATTAGATACAAGTAACGTATCTAACCCCTAAACTAATAGTAAAAGATAAAGAAGTCCCCGGCAACGGCGCCAAAAACTTGACCGGCGTAAACACACACGTATAACGCAAGCGCACGTATCGTTCAAGTAGTATAAAAAGTATCGATCCCACGAGGACTTAATATCTATTCTATTAATTTTATGAGGTCAAGTGATTACTAATATCTAACAAGTTGTTTGAAAAGATAATGATGATTTTAAATTTAAAACAAGTAAAAGAAATATGAGAGTAGATTAATGAGAATTAAGACTATCTAGGGTTGTGAATTCTTCCAATATTAATTAAAAGATGAAGTAGTTAAATTATAGTTGGGTAAAATATTGAATTATTAATCTAGAACACTAAATTATGTAAAAGCCTCTTCCGATGGTCATTTACAAATACCTAGAATAATCAAATTGAACCATATGTCTATGTCAATTAAATTACCTAGATTCATTAAGATTGAATTCCAATTATTGATTACCCCCGCCCAACAGTTATATTCCTATCCTGTAAGGAAATCTATTAAAGGTTTATCTATCCTTAAAGAAGATCGTGGGTTGTTGAGTATAAGGTCTTTAAACTTAAAGTCCCTATGTCTAGTTCATTTTAAGTTTAACTAGTCAATTTTATTAATGGCCAGTTAATAAAAAGGCATTAAGATTATGACTCAACAAATAACTCTTTAAATTACCCAAACTATAATCTAACCCTTTTTAAAAACAGTGATATTAGATTTTATCACAACCCTAGATATTTAACTTAGTTACAACACATAACTAAAACTGATAAAAACTTAAAAGACATAAAGTGAAATTGCTGAAAAGTATTTGTAGAATAATAATTTGCAAAGAAATGAAAAGGCAAAAGGAATCAACTTCTACTATTTACTATTTAGATATCTCCCAATAAAATAATATATAATCTTGTGATATTTTAAACCAACCGTCCAGAATGGCGGTACCCTGATTAAGTCAAATTCAAATATATCAGCCATAAGGCGGAACATAAATATAAACTTAAACCAACCGACCAGTATGGCGGTATCCTCATTAAGTCAAGATTAACCAATTTAAATTGAATAACCAACCGTCTAGAATGGCGGTATCCTTTATTAATTTAGATTTTAAATAGTTTATATATTATATTTTAAGGGAGATTAATCTAAATAGCAAAAGTAAAAGTATTACCTTATTACCTCATCATAGAGAAGTTACCCCCTCATAGATGGATAGAATTACTACTACAAAGCGTAAATAAAACTGAATAAAAGAAGCAAATAAGAAGAACTCTCTTTTATTTATAAGGATTTCAGAGGAAGAGGTACATTTGAAACTAAAAATTCGAAATCTATTTATAGGCAAAAAAATCTAATTTTTTATTATTATTTTTCTGATTTTTATTTTTTTATTATTTTTTTATTATTTTTTTTTTGGATCGCTGAATTTTCGACACGTGGCATGGTGTGCTAAAAAAGACGGCTCGTTGAATTTTTGACACGTGGCATGGTGGTGCAATTACCAAAATACCCTCGGTGTCGGGACGCCCAAAATTACCAAAATACCCTTTTCGCCAAATTTCACAGTTTTGCTCCAAATCACCTCCAGAATATCCTGAAACTTTATTTTGGTGTCGGGATGCCCAAAATTACCAAAATTTGTGTCGGGACGTCCAAAATTACCAAAATACCCTTTTTGCCAAATTTCACCAAATTTCACAGTTTTGCTCCAAATCACCTCCAGAATATCCTGAAACTTTATTTATCTACAAAATAACACAAAACACATCAAAATATTCACAAAACTCAAGAAACTATACAAAATATTAAGTTTTATGAGTGGAAAATAGTGATAGTTTTATCACTCATCATCTATACGAGTCTCCAAGACTCATGGTTCATTAAGAAAACATTGGAATCCAAGATTCTAGTATACGACATGTACCATTCTCAACGGGTTTACTATACTGACCAAGTAGTGTAAACCTTGACCAAGAACTGTCTAAGAATGACAAAGTCATAATACAACTCAATGTCAGTTGCGAAGCTTTTGCAACAGTATCATAACTAATCATTCTAAGGTCAATTATGACTTTACCATATATAAAGAGATGTTATATAATGTAACATCCCCAATTCGGGAATATTACTGGCAAGTGACAGATTCCACTGCCACCTAAGCCTCTGGCTGAAACCGGAAATCAACCATTCTTTTAATAATACTCACAACACCATAGACTAACTGTATAAACCATTAAACATAACATATATAAAATCCAGTTATTGTACAACCACATATATATATATATATATATACATAGATCATACATCACAATAACCAAAAGAGACTACAATCTATATGAATGTAGACATGACATTATGAACCCATACAACAACGGTGCTGCTTCTGTCCCTGATCTATGTCTCCCAAAGATAGTCTTGGCTCACCAGTAGAGAAGTCATGTACAAATCTAGAGAGTGGGGGGTGAGTCCTAATGAACTCAGTGAGTGGAGCTATAAAACCAGAAAACAAACAGTATTAGAAATACTCATAATTAGTGCAATAACTTTCAGAATTCTTAAAACATAAACCATATTTTTTCTTTTCAAAACTTTTTTAAATCGTTTAAGAAAACATATATATCATCATCAGAAATAACATCGTTCAATCTGTATATAATCCCGTGGCCTTTCGGCATTGTACGCACAGTCCCCCAAACCACTAAGCCAGTAAACAGTGTTGCTATCAGTGCCACCAACATGTCTTTGAAAATCTGGGTCTAGAGGCCTCGCTCTCCCACTAGACCAATACCCAGGATCTAGAGGCACCTGTCATCTCTAGTCTTGTATCTCGTGTGCATATGTCTATATCCGGATTAGTTACCAATATCCGTCAATTCCATATATGTATAAAGAGATGGGTTTGTTTCCCCAATGCCTCCAAAATCATAAAATCATACCTTTGAAATCATTTTCATCATCAAAGCATTAATCTAAAACCAAGATTTATCAAAAGCTTAAATCATAATTTTCAACTCGCTTGAAACCAACAATTTCAAGTATATTCATTAAATCAACAATCTACAAAATCATATCTAAAATCACTTTTAAAAACTATGAAATAAGTACTCCATTCACAGTGCTAAGGCAAGCCGATTGCGATATGCGGCGTCGGTGACCTCCGAGTGGCTTGAAGTCGATCTAATGCCAAATAAACCATTAGTTTTCCTTGTAATAAATAGGAAAGTATATGTAATCAATGGTTGATATTTATGCTTATGGTATGACTTATCATGTATCTACACATCTATACGAATCCCTTAGAGTGCCCCCAAACATCTTAGGATAAAACAAGAATGATTAAAAATATTTCCTGAAAAAGTTCCACGCGTCGCGATGCAAGCCTCTAGGTGTCGCGACACCCACCCAAATGGGTGAGGCAGTACCCATATTATGTTATACGCGTCGCGATGCAAGGGGTTGGGCATCGCGACGTGTCGCGACTTATGCAAACCAGTTAGTGTCCTCTATATCACGCGTCGTGACGCTACCCACCCGGCGTCGCGATGCTCCCAGTCCAGAACAAAACCAGAACCCATTTTTTTTTCTTTCTTTATATTGCCAACTGTAATAATGGTGTTAAGGTGTAGTGAATATAGGGAAATTATAAACCTTTTAGATATAATACTGTTAGGGTTGGTGCTCGGAGTGCCAATCCGGATCATATTTATGTCTAATTCATGAATACGAATAATTCTTTTTTTCCATAATATTACTTATTTATGGTAGTACTTCTTGCTTTTATATACATATTCGATCTAATTATGATTAGATTGAAACTAAATATGATTTAGTGATATGTATATATTAGACAAAGACCCGATAATATATAATGTAGTGCACAATTACAAAGTAGTTCGTAATTGATATTAGGAAGTGACACTACTAGAATATTATCAAATAAAGTTCCTGGTCAAGATTTACTAACACGGGTCGGTTAGTAAAATCCGTTGAGACCAGTACACGTCGTATATCGAGACTCGGTCCGATGGTTTATCCCAATGACCCATGAGTCTGGGGAGACTCGTATAGACGTGTAGGTGTTTATATTGGAAAAACACTGAACGACTCACCGAAGATTTCCTAATAGATGGTACACCAACGTCAATAGGAGTCTTCTCGGGTCAAGTGAGCATAGTGGTCATTTGACTTGAGATACTACTATGGATGTATGAGGTATCCTCCATACTTTGATGGCAGTCACATCACCGATCTATTTAGATCAGACCTCCGCCTGTTCATTGGGTATGGACTGATCCTCAGGATATCCTGTGCGTATCAAGATATGATCTGTCAGTTCTGTGTACAGAGCATAGGTATACAATATGAAATTAGCAATCTGTAAATCCATGGGCCCGTGGTACACTGTAGAAGTAAGTTCTAAGTGTTATTAAGAGTTTGTTAATAGAATCGTCGAAGGGATTATACCTATATAGATTTGAAGTTTTTATCTATATCTCTAGAATAATCCGAATACCTGTGACAGAGGGATTATACGTATGTGATGACCTCGACCTGTATGATTCAGCGAGTTTATCTGTGGTCATCATAATTTACGGGTGGGGGTAGATTATGGACACGAAATTGGATTTCATGACGAATATGCCTGAATCTAGAGAGTCTCACTAATGAAATATACTCGTAGAGTACTAGGGCAACTTTTATAAATAATATTGATTATTTATAAATCGTTTAACGGTTAAACGAAAAGATAAATGCTTAAAGGTTTATCCGGCCATTTCTTAGTTAATGTGTATTGAATTTAATACATGATTTTATTAAATACATATTAATTAATTGTCAAATAAAGTATTTGACACATGTCATAAATATATGTATTATGGAATATTTAAAGTAAATATAAAACATATATATTTAGATATTTATTTTAGATAATTATCCAATTATTTAATTATTAAATAATTAGAATTATTTATTACATTTATCTTTAATTATGATTAAGGTTGGAGGTGGATTAATTTGATTCGTTCACTTGTTAGAAAACATTTAAAGTTGTAGTGTACAACTTGAACACGTAACTTAACCTTTTTTATTATTATAAAATTTGAAGTAAAAATGACATAATTACCCCTAGGGTTTAGGCCAAAAGTGAGTGGGGTATATAATATTTTGTTTCATTTTTTCCTAACACAAGTTCAAGCCTCAAAGAAATAAAAAGAGAGAAGTTGAGAGAAAAAACACAAGTCTTTAAGCTTGAAACTTGAAGTAGAGATTGGAAATCAAGGTATTTTCATCTTTTCTATTTGTAGAAAATTATTTCTATTGTTTTAGGCTACTACATGTGATGTTAGTATGTCTTTTTCTTCTCTCTTATTTTGTGTTGAGAAACTTGGAAGCTAGGATAAAGGATAAAATCATGTATATTGAAAAAAGTTTGCTTATTAATGGTTAATAAGCACACTTTTGGTCATTAGATGACTTGGTTGCCATTCTAGAGTTATTAGGCCACTCAATGATCACCTAGAATTGTTCTTGAGTTTTTTCATAGTGGTGATGTTAGACAATTATGACCCATAGCATCACTATTTGTATAAGACATGGTGTTCTTTGTAGAAATTAACTATGTGACCAAGGAAATTGCTCTTTTATCATTTTGTAATTGGATTACTTGGATATATATAAATGATAAAAGTCCATATGATTAGTACCAGATTAATAAGATATGAGACAATATTAATCCACAAAAGGTTTAATCATTAAATATCCCTAGTCGTAGTATTATCGAGACTGGACATCGATAATGCGGAATAGGCTAGTATTACACTTGTGCGCGTTATGGAAGCTTAACGGCATAGTTCTCATATATTTAAGTATTGGATACTTATGCAAGTGTGATATGAGGTTCTGTTAGCCGTTGGATCGGGAACAGCTTCGCTCTGGATAGACCCCTCGGAGTCCCATTGGTATTATGACTATGTGTCTATGGGAATCCAAATCAGGGTAGGTGTATGTGGTCTTAACTTGAGACTTGCATCGCTAATACTTGTGACAATCAGTATACTTTGGTTTTGGTCGTCTGAAACTTTAACAGGTTCTGTGTATGCCTCTTCTGGGTATACTGAGAATCGTAGTGTATTGGGTGTGATGTCAAGATGGAAGTATCACTTCAGTCATATGGAGATGATGATCACGCAGGGATACAGAACTAGTACTCTTAAATGCTATAGCTATCGGGATAGTATGACTAGGTCATGATTATCCGATTACAGAGACTAGTTGCTAGTGATCCGATATATGTTTCGTACGGGGCATACACAATTCCAACCCTAGGCCTAGCATGTGACATCCGATACTGGACCGTAATACGCAATACATAATATACTACGACTGATACAGATTATATATATTCCATGTTGAATATATTTCTGGAGAATTGGGTAGGCACGGTGCTTTGCTAGAAGCCAACCATGTCTTGTAAATCGGTAAGAACGTGGTACCGGGTACGCACGTGTCGGATAGTCCGACAACCGCATTTACTGACAACATATCCAAGAATCTCTTGGGTTGCTTCCCAAAGATTCACCGATGACATTTGACTCGAACAGAATTAATCTAGGATTAATTATGAGAGAGAAAATTAATCTGGGATTAATTGCGGTAAGAATTAATCTGGGATTAATTCGTCGAGAAGAGAGAACGCGATTAATTTGGAATTAATCGGTAAAATAAATTTAATAATTAAATTGGATTTTTCAATTTAATTTATTTAATTGAGCTAAAATAATATATCGGATATATTAATTGAAATTTGATTTCAATAGGGAATTAAAATTGGATTTTAATTCAAGCGAACGAATTAATTTGGAATAAATTCATAATGTTGTTAGTGATTCTAGGTCTCCAAGATCGAATTAAACAAGCATGAATCGTGTGAATACAATGACAGAAGTTGAGGAATACTTACATTGATCGGTTGTGCGACGCGGAGGCAACAAAAACACAAAATCTGCTCACTGTGAAGCTCACGGCAGTGCAGTAGCAGCTCACTGGTTTGCGCCCTTTGGAGGTCATCGAACAAGCTCCAAGCTTCGTCGAACGATTCCCGGCTCATGGGTGGACTTCCCTATCACCTTCGCATTGATCCCGGAGTGTGCTAGCACACTCGATTTTGCCACAAAATCACAGTTTGCTTCCCTTTTCCCCTTCCACCATTCGGCAGTTCACTGCCTAAAGAAGAAGAAAATGGCGTGAGATAAGGGAGAGAGAAGAAGAGAGAAATGTGTTGTAATTGAATTGAAAAAATTGGTAAATGATTTCCTAAACCTATACACCAATTTTTCCCTCCAAAAACAAAGCCATTAATGACTTGCCAACCACACACATCAACTTCCCATCAATCATGAATAGTGACTGGCGTCAATCACTCAAAGTGAAAGACATCCATCACTTGATTGATGAATGATGTGATGCTAGGTGCGACTAGCGATTTGACGCTTGATTTGATTTGCCGCACTCGAATTCGAAATACGAATACGCTCGCAAATAATCTCGGGCTCGGGTTCGCTAATTCCAAATTAACGAATTTTCCGTTGCATCGTAATTAAATCTAATTTAATTAAATAATCATGCCAAGCATAATTACTATTCACGTCGCTAACGAATTAATTCTAAATTAATTCGTTCGCCTGAATTAAAATCTAATTTTAATTCCGCGTCGAAATCCAATTTCGTTTAATATATCAAATATATTAATTAATCGATTAATTCCAAATTAATCGTTCTCTCTCTTTAAATAATATTTTATCCCAGATAAAATATCTCCGCAATTAATCCCAGATTAATTTTCTCTCTCATCTTATTAATCTCAGATTAATTAAAGTGCGAGTCATACGTCATCGGTGAATCTTTGGGAAGCGACCCATGAGATCCCCGGATATGTTGGCAGTAAATACGGTCGTCAGACTATCCGAACACGTAAGTACCAAGTACTATGTTTTACCGATTTACAAGACAAGGTTGGCCTATAGCAAAGCGCCATGCCTACCCAATTCTCCGGAAATATCCTTACAGGAATAAGGATCTATATCAAGCGTAGTATTGCATATTTCTGTCCAGTATCAGATGATCACATGCAAGGCCTGGGGCTGGTACAGTGTCTGCCCCGTACGATGCATATATTGGATAACTAGCAACTAGTCTCTTTAATATCGGATAATCATGACCAAGTCATATTATCCCGACGGTTGCAACCTTATATAGAGAACCAGTTTTGTATCCCTGCGCGATCATCAACTTCATATGACTGGAGTGACACTTCCGTCTTGACATCACACCCAACACACTACGATTCTCGATATACCCAGAATTGGCGTACACAGAAACCGGTTAAAGCCCTGGACGACCTCAACCAAAGTATATTGATTGTCGTATGCATTAGCGGTGCAAGTCTCAGGTTAAGACCAAATACACCTACCCTGATTTCGGACTTCCATAAACACATAGTCATACTACCAATGGAATTCCGAGGGGGTCTTATCCAGAGCGAAGCTGTTTCCCGTACCATCAGTGAAACACAACCTCCTATTACACTTGCATGAGTATCATATACCCAAATATACGAGAACTATGCAGTTGTGCCCTCACAACATGCACAAGTGTAATACTAGTCTTTTACGTATTTGTCGATGTCCAATCTCGATAATACTCTGACTAGGGATATTTAATGATTTATCCTTCGTGGATTGATACTGTCTCATATCATTCTCAATCCAGGAACAAATCACAGGGACCTCCTATCATTTATATATATAGGTGATCTAATCACAAATGATAAGAGTGCAATTTCCTTTGTCACATAGTTAATTTGTATAACAACACCGTGATCTGTACAAATAGTGACGCTATGGGTCATAATTGTCCAACACATGTCACATGTGTGATGGAAGTTGTTGGTTGCATTTAATGCAATTTTACATACATCTAAAGCTTCTTGGACAAGCTTTGTATCATAATATATTGACTTTTGGAAAGTGAAAATACATCTCTCTCTTTTCTTCTCCCTTGGCCGAAACTTGCAACTCTTGGAGGGCAAAATTTTCTTTCAAATTTTGATCAAAGCTAGCACTTTGGGAGTCTTTGAAGGTGATAGGGAAACTCATCCAAGAGTTTGGAACTCAAAAGGAGGGCTTGGAGCTTCTACGACAAAGAAAAAGTCTTGAACTTCATCCGATCATTGTAAGTTTTTCTGTAACTTTCTTTGATTTTATTCACACACAAATCTGGTTTAGAGATCCTTGGAATGTCTTGGACACTAACAATGGTATCAGAGCAAATCTAAACTTGATTTCAATTTTAGGATTCCAAACTTTAATTTGGGGATTTTATGCTTGGAGTGTGAAAATTCGAAATTGATTGTTTGGTCGTGGTTGGATGATGATGAATTGGATTTGTGCATCATTGGATTTGTGAAATTGATTGGATCAAAAATTTCCCCAAATCCTAAGCCATGGCCTAATGGAACCCTATGTAGTGCTCATGGTGATTATTTGTAAATTAGCAATTGGATGTGTTGTTGGCATGAAATGATTGCTAAATGTTGATTTAATTAGATTGAAATCAAATTGCATGATAATTTCTTTGCCATTGCCGTGAGCCTAAGCATGTTGTAGAATTGATTTTGCTTCAATTTGTGTTGGACATGAATTGGAATTAATGAGCATGATTAATTGGATTAATTAGGGTTTTGGAAACATTAGATTAGTTGATTAATTATGTTAATTACACTTGAATTGGATTAATATGTAATTTGGAATAATGTATTAATTTAATTTGTTGTAATTGGGCTTGCTTAGGCCAAGTATGGTTTCAGACAATTGGGTTGGATTCAATTGGGCCTAAAACCATTTCCATAAAGTCCAAACATGACTTTTGGGCCTTTAAAAATTTAATTGGGCCTAAATTGATTTTTGGCATAGGGTGATTCCTATTTAGGCCTTGGCATCTTGGGTTTGATCCATAATGGCCAAAGCTCATGCCTAAAGAATTAATTGAAAGCCCATTGGACTTTAATTGAATAGTATTGGATACTAATTGGGCCTTTGAGACCCAATTGGATTGGATTTGGAATTCAAGTCTTTAAGACACAAAAATAAGTGTAATTATTTAATTTGGAATTAAATATGAATTAGTATTGGATACAATTTAAATTGGATTTAAAATTATAGTTCGATATAATTCAAGAATATGTACTTTGAGTATTTATTCATAAACGAGTTGGACTCGCGCAAATCAAATCGTTGTTTGAACATTAGATGGTCATTAATTCAAAGATTAATTAATTGGATTAGATTGATTGAATAACATGCTTTGTGTGAATACTTGGATGTATTTGTATGAATAATGTATATAAGATGGATATTAGATGGGTGGGGGAAATTTTGGAAATTGTTGTAATAAATTTAGAATTTATTAAATTGGACCTGCGTGTCCAGTCTATTATCTCTTTACTATTTGTATTTCTCTTCTCACCAATTCCTCTCAATGCAAATGAGGTTTCTTTTAGTGTTATGTAATTGGGTAGAAGTATGTAAAGTGCTAGCGGGAGAAAGGAAATGGAGAGATTTGTTCTAGGAACAAAGATTGTTATATATCCATCCGTATATCATTATTATTTTAATCGTGCCTTATTATGCTTTTAGAATGCATGTTTAAGGGTGTATGATGAGACCTAATCAAAGATAATAAATTGGTTGCCAATTTACGCGAAAAACCCTCACTCAAATATTAAGCGATTTCCTTCCATTGAGTGGTTCTCTCTCAAGATCCAAGATTGGCATTGGTTTGTTGGCCAAAGTCAAGACCATTGTCCATCGCGAATGTGTTTGAACCACAAAAGCTTTGTTCTATATCGCATGTCTTGGGCGGTTGTGACTTGTTGGCCAAAGTCTAGGTCACTTCTAGTTCATCGACGTGGATTATGAAGCTTTCCCACTATCAATGGATCGCGCTTAACTGGAATCATTAAACTTGTTGAGCCAAAGCCAAGGCTTAGTTGATTCAGAGGAAAATGTTAGGAAATATATTTTGGATATATATCTCGGACTTGGAGGTCCACCTACCGGATCTAGGAATTGGATGAGATCCAATTGATCTTAGAGATCTACCTAGTTAAGTTTTATACAGCTTGTTGGCCAAAGTCAAGGTTGTGTGTTATTTAACGGGATCCTAGCCTACTAGGAAACTAGGTTTCCCAAGTACTCCACAAAGGGTTAGAGGCTCACCGAAAATTAGTGGGAGGCTAGTATTAAATTTGTAATTTCGTTTAAATACTTGCAAATACGCGCTCCTTTTATTTTATTTATCGTTGATATAAATATATTAGTTGGACTAATATTGAATATTGCTTTCTTTGAACAGTTAGACTGTACAACACACTACTCTATTTGTAGTTGGTTATATAGTTGGACTATAATAGCCATTACATTTTGAGTGTACCCGATATCGTTGATTGGATAATTGGACTATTGCAATCGAGATGGCTGGAAAGATTAGCGTTAAGGGACATAATCCTGGGTGAAAATGTCTTTAACGGCGTAAATTTTCCAGATTGGGAAATGAGTCTCAGGATAGTCCTGGGAGCTGAGAAGTTACTCTATTGGATAGAGAAACCTCTCGGGCCCTGAGCCCGGAGTTAAACAAATAGTAGAGCATGAGCTTAGGAAGACTCATCGTGATGATAACTTTAATGCTCAATCCGTTATGCTTGCCTTAATTACTCCTTAATTTCGTCGTCGGAACTAAGGATTAGATCCTTATACCATGATGTTGAAATTAAAGGATCTTCATAGATCTAACCTTAGATCTTAGAAGTATGAATTGCAAAAGAATGTCTTTCGCTCGCGTATGTCAGAGGGTACATCTGTCGTGCACTAGGTGTCGTAGATGATTGCTGATATCGAACAGCTAGGTTAGCTGGGCATTACCTACGAGGCCGAGACTTTCATAGATTTGATCTTACAGTTTCTGCCCGAATGCTGGGGCGGGTTCATCATGAACCAAGAGAAAACTCTTGGAGAGTTAATGGCTATGCTCAAAGAGGCAGAGCCAGAGCTTCCAAAAGGGCAAGAAGTGGAAGGCGCATCTTACTTCGACATCCCAAAAGGCCAAGGCTTAGCCGAAAGCTTCTGGGGGTGTGAAGAAAAAGGGCAAAGGCAAAATCATCACAGTCTTCTCGGAAGACAAAGGACATATCCCAAGATGTCTGCCTAAACTGTGGAAAACGGGGTCACTGGAAGCATGACTGCCATATGAACAAGGCAGACATGAAGGAAGTGAAGACGAGCAAGGCTCCGACTTCAGGTATGTTTGTTATTGTAATAAATGTGTCCACTACTAGTTTTAAAAAAATTAGATTTTTGATACTGGATATGGTACATACATATGTACTGATGTGCGGGATCTGTTGATTAGCAGGAGACTGGCTTCAGATGAGATCGACTTGAGAGTCAGAAACGGGAGGAGAGTTGTTGTTTTAGCTGTGGGAACCTAAGTTTTGGAACTGCCATTTGGGCATGTACTTAAATTAGGAAACTGTTATAATGTATCTAGTTTGACTAGAAACCTTATCTCTATATCTAGTTTAACCCATTGTGGGTAAACCTTTATGTTCCAGAACACTGGGTGTTTTGTTTATCAAGATGATATTGAGATATACACATTAGATGTGAATAACAATATTTATATTTCGAATATAAATGAATCTCAAACATATAACATGACAAAAAAAGGCTCAAACTAAGTAACACGGATGAGACTTATATGTGGCATTGTTGTCTGGGACATATTAACAAGACTCGTATATCCACGCTTTCGAAGAGTGGATACTTGGACGGATTTGATCCTAAATCATATGATGTCTGTGAATATTGTTTATTAGGCAAAGTGCCTAAAACACCTTTTAGCGGTAAAGGTGTATGTGCCACCGAACTGTTAGCCCTCGTTCATGGTGACATATGTGGGCCCATGTCTAGCCAGGCTATAGGTAGATATAAATACTTCGTAACCTTTACGGATGTTGCATCGCGTTATGGTTATGTGTGTCTTATGAGACACAAGTAGAAAAACAGACCGGTAAAAGTATTAAAACATCACGGTTGGACCATGGTGGAAAATACTTGAGAAATGAGTTTCTCGATTACTTGAAAGAGTATGGTATTCTTTCACAGTGGACTCCTCCCGGAACACCTCAATTGAATGGTCTTTCCGAACGGAGAAACCGAAAGGACATGGTAAGGTCCATAATGAGTCGCAATGAGCTATCAATTTCCTTCAGGGGATACGCTGACCGGCGTAAACACACACGTATAACGCAAGCGCACGTATCGTTCAAGTAGTATAAAAATATCGATCCCAATATGACTTAATTCCTACTGTTGTTATTAATTATTGAATCTATTTATCTACAAATATCTAATTGAGGGAGAAAGGAATTGATTGCTTTTGATTGGTTGAATGTGGTTTTGCAAAATAAAATAAAAACAGACTCAAAAGAAAATACTAAGGAAAATAAAAGCAAAGACTCAAGGATCTAGGGTTGTGACTCCACACAATATTATTATAAAGATGAATTGATTCTCTTATCTATGTGTAATAAATCAGTTTGCTAACCTGGAACACGAAAATATGCAAAAGCCTCTGTCGATGGTCAGACGCAAATACCCAGTATAACCCAATTGAACCATATTCATATGTCAACTAAATTACCTGGATTCATTAAGCCCAAGTTCCAATTATGGCTACCCACGCCCGACAGGTATATGTCTATCCTGTAAGGAAATCTATTAAAAGGTTATCTATCCTCAAGGAAGATCGTGGGCTATTGAATCTAAGGCTGAAACTTAAATCCCTATGTCTAGTTCATTTTAAGTTTACCATATCAAAATATTGTGGTGATCAGACAACAAGAAGTATTAAGCTTAAGACTCAATAAACAAACTAAAGAATTACCCATAAAAAGAAAATCAATTATTAAGTGTGATATTGTGTTTCATCCCTTCCCTAGAATAAAATAAAATGCTGGGGTTAGAGGATCCACTTTTAGAAATCTCAAATTATTATAATATGGAAATTGCCAGTATTATCCAATTAAGTTGAACCAGCCATAAATGCGGTTTTATTATTTATCCATAAACCAGCCATATAGGCGGTAATTATATATCATCTAAAGACCAGCCATATAGGCGGTGTCACATTATGTTACATAATTAAAACCAGCCATTAAGGCAGAATCAACTTTTAATTCATATTATTAAATCACAATTTCCATATTATAATTGAAGTGAGATTAATCTACCTTTACTATTTATAATTTAGAAATCTCCCTTATTATAATATATAAATCTGTGTGATATTTACCAACCAGCCATATAGACGGTATCCTGATTAAGTCAAATTAATAATTAATTACCAACCGACCATCAGGCGGTATCCTTATTAAGTCAGGCTAAAACCAGTTTAAAAATAATTACCAACCGACCAATATAGCGGTATCCTTATTAAGTCAGGTTTTAAATAATTTATATATTATATCTAAGGGAGATTAATCTAAATTATAAAAGTAAAAAGCTTCACCTTTACCTCAGCAGAAATTTAACTACAAAACATAAAAGAAAAGAGAAGAAGAAGAAGAAGAACTATTATTACTATTGAAAATTAAAATACATAAATTAAATATTATTTTTATTTATAAAAACTAGATGCAATCCTCTAAAACAGGGAAAAGCTCCCAAGGAAAAGCACACCAAATGAAGTGGTGAAGACCTCAATTTATAGGCAAATTCGGCATCTGGCGTCGCGACGCCAAGCTCCCAGCGTCGCGACGCTGGACATTGTCGACGTGGCACGCTCTGGTTCGTCGGCTCAGATTCTGGATAAGGTGACACGTGGCAAGGTGGTCACGACGTTGGACATTGTCGACGTGGCACGCTCTGGTTCGTCGGCTTAAATTCTGGATAAGGTGATAAGGTGACACATGGCAAGGTGGTTGGAACTCAAATATTGTGACACGTGGCGGCTACTGATTGGCCGATTCAGATTCTTATCCGCCACGTGTCAGATACAGATAAGTGGGTCAATGATTGATGCTGACGTGGTACTGACGTGGCGACACGTGGTGAAAGTGACTGTCGGCACCATAGAATTGCGACACGTGGCACGCTGTGATTGGTTGATGATGACGTGGCAGCCATGTGGCACTTTGACTTGGTCAACCGGTGATGTGGATGATGACGTGGTAATGATGTGGATGACACTGTTAGACATTATGTCCCATAGCGTCACTGTTTGTAAATGATATTGTATTATTGTACAAAATTAACTATGTGATAATGAAATTGCCTTTTGCCGTTTTGTAATTTTATTTACTTTGATATATAAATGGCGAAAGTCCATATGATTAGTACTGGATTGAGATGATATGAGACAGTATCAATCCATAAAGGTTTAATCATTAAATATCCCTAGCCGTAGTATTATCGAGACTGGACATCGATAATGCGGAATAGGCTAGTATTGCGCTTGTGCACGTTGTGAGGGCACAACGGCATAGTTCTCATATATTTAAGTATTGGATACTTATGCAAGTGCGATAGGAGGTTGTGTTTTACCGATGGTACGGAAAACAGCTTCGCTCTGGATAGACCCCGCGGAATCCCATTGGTAGTATGTCTATGTGTCTATGGGAGGCCGCATCAGGGTAGGTGTATATGGTCTTAACCTGAGACTTACATCGCTAGTACTTGCGACAATCGGTAAACTTTGGTTTTGGTGGTTGGGGACCTTAACCGGTTCTGTGTACACCTCTTCTGGGTTTATCGAGAAGCGTAGTGTACTGGATGTGATGTCAAGATGGAAGTATCGCTTCAGACATATGGAGGTGATGATCACGCAGGGCACAGAACTAGTACTCTATAAAAGGTTGCAACCGTCGGGACAAATCTCGCGACATCTGCCTTAACTGCGGCAAGAGGGGTCACTGGAAACGTGACTGCCTAATAAGCATTGTGCAGAAGGAGGATAGCAAGGGTGGCAAGGCTACCGCCTCTGGTATATTTGTTATTGAGATAAATATGAATACTTCTAGTTTTAAAAATTGGATTTTTGATTCTGGTTGTGGTGCTCATATTTGTACTGATGTGCAGGATCTGCATGATAGCAGGATGCTGGCGTCAGGGGAGATGGATCTACGGGTCGGAAACGGAACACCAGTTGCTGTTTTGGCCGTAGGGACTTTTATTTTAGAACTGCCCTCAGGGCATGTACTTAAACTTTTAAACTGTTATTTTTGTACCTAGTTTAACTAGGAATATTATATCTGTATCCTTGTTAACCCAGCAGGGTTACACTTTTGTATTTAGAAACACTGGGTGTTATTTATATAAAAATGATGCAGAAATTTGCACAGCTGTTGCAAATAACGGTCTTTATATTTTGAATATAAATGAATCTCCTAAAATGACAAACAAAAGGCTCAAAAGGAGTAATCTAAAAGATGAAGCTTATATGTGGCATTGTCGTCTAGGACACATTAACAAGACTCGCATATCCACACTTTCGAAGAGTGGGTACTTGGACGAATTTGATCTCAATTCATATGACGTCTGCGAATCTTGTCTTTTAGGCAAAATGCCTAAATCACCTTTTAGCGGTAAAGGTGAACGTACCACAGAACTGTTAGCTCTCGTTCATACTGACGTATGCGGGCCCATGTCTAGCCAGGCTAGAGGTGGATTTCACTACTTCGTAACCTTTACAGATGATGCATCTCGTTACGGTTATGTGTATCTTATGAGACACAAGTCGGAAACTTTTGAGAAATTCAAAGAGTTTCGACACGAAGTGGAGAAACAAACAGGGAAGAGTATTAAGACATTACGGTCAGACCGTGGTGGCGAATACTTAAGTTATGAGTTTCAAGATTACTTGAAAGAATATGGTATTCTTTCACAGTGGACTCCTCCTGGAACACCGCAATTAAACGGTGTGTCCGAACGGAGAAACCGCACCTTGTTGGACATGGTAAGGTCAATGATGAGTCGCACTGAGCTACCAATATCCTTCTGGGGATACGCATTAAACAGTGCTATACTTATTTTGAATAAAGTACCGTCGAAGTCTGTTGAACAGACTCCATATGAGATATGGACAGGAAGGAAACCAGGTTTCTCTTTCCTGAAGATTTGGGGATGCTGGGCACATGTTAAACTTTTGGAAAGTACCAAACTTGAACCCAAAACTGATAAATGCCTTTTTGTAGGATATCCTAGGGAAACCAAAGGATATTACTTCTATCACCCACAAGAGAACAAAGTATTTGTTGCTCTACAAGCATTTTTCCTTGAGAAGGATTTTATAAATGCAGTGGTAAGTGGGAGGAAAGTAGAACTCGATGAAGATCGTAGTGATACTGTTCCTGGCAATGAATCAACGACGGAACAAGAACAGACCGTCCAGGATGAGTCTGTACCACAAACTTCACATACACAAGGACTGCGTAGGTCGGAGAGAGTCAGAACAGTACCTGAGAGGTATGGGTTCCTGATCTCACCTCATGTAGATATTAATCTGATTGAGGATAATGAGCCGGCTACGTATGAGGAAGCGATACGAAATATCGATTCCGCTTTATGGCAAGAAGCCATGAAGTCCGAGATGGATTCCATGTACGCCAACCAAGTTTGGACACTGGTTGATGCACCAGAAGGCGTAAAGCCTATTGGTTGCAGATGGATCTTCAAGAAGAAGACCGACATGGATGGCAATGTACAAACGTACAAAGCTAAGGGCTTGTAGCGAAGGGGTATCGTCAACAATACGGTATTGATTATGACGAGACCTTCTCACCCGTTGCCATGATTAAATCCATTCGGATAATGCTTGCAATAGCTGCATATTTCGACTTCGAGATATGGCAGATGGACGTTAAAACCGCTTTCCTTAACGGAAACCTTTTGGAGGATGTTTATATGCAACAGCCTGACGGTTTTATCGTGCCAAGACTTGCAAACAAGGTTTGTAAGTTAAATCGATCCATTATGGATTGAAGCAAGCATCACGGTCATGGAATCAGCGTTTTGATGAGATCATAAAAGAATATGATTTCGTGCAAAACGTAGATGACCCTTGTGTATACAAGAAGGTTAGTGGGAGAGCACTTACTTTTATCGTCCTTTATGTCGACGACGTATTGCTGATAGGCAATGACATTCCCATGCTAACGTCGGTGAAAGCTTGGCTTTCATTAAAATTCTCCACGAAAGATCTGGGAGAAGCAGCCTTTATTCTTGGAATAAAGATCTACCGGGATAGATCTAGAAAGCTGCTTGGACTCTCCCAGAGTACATACATTGATAAAGTGTTGAAGCGATTCAACATGGAACAATCCAAGAGGGGATTGGTTCCAATGGTACGTGGTACCTCTCTGTCTAAGGACATGTGTCCTAAGACTCAGGAAGAGAGAGACAACATGAGTCGGATACCGTTCGCCTCGGCAGTCGGATCGATCATGTATGCCATGATATGTACACGACCTGATGTCTCATATGCTTTGAGCATGTGTAGTCGCTATCAGGCCGATCCAGGTGAAGGTCACTGGATAGCAGTTAAGAATATCCTTAAATATCTTAAACGAACTAAGGATGCTTTCTTAATTTATGGAGGTGGAGAACTTGCGGTATCTGGGTATACCGATGTAAGTTTCCAAACCGACAAGGATGACTACAGGTCACAATCCGGGTACATTTTTTGTTTGAATAACGGAGCAGTGAGCTGGAAATCTTCCAAGCAAGATACTGTTGCCGATTCAACAATAGAAGCGGAGTACATCGCTGCATCTGAAGCAGTAAAGGAGGCAGTTTGGATCCGAAAGTTCCTAATCGGATTAAGAGTAGTTCCGTTAGCAGCAGAGCCCGTTCCATTGTATTGTGACAATAACGGGGCTATAGCGCAGGCTAAGGAACCAAGGTCTCATCAACGGTCCAAGCATGTTCTTCGACGTTACCATCTGATTCGGGAGATTATACATCGTGGCGATGTAAAAGTCGAGAAGGTCACATCAGATGATAACATTGCAGACCCGCTGACGAAGGCTGTCATTCAGCAAGTTTTTGAACGACACATACATAGTTCGGGTATTAGATGCTTGAGTGACTGGCTATAGGCCAAGTGGGAGATTGTTAGACATTATGTCCCATAGCGTCACTGTTTGTAAATGATATTGTATTATTTTACAAAATTAACTATGTGATAATGAAATTGCCTTTTGCCGTTTTGTAATTTTATTTACTTTGATATATAAATGGCGAAAGTCCATATGATTAGTACTGGATTGAGATGATATGAGACAGTATCAATCCATAAAGGTTTAATCATTAAATATCCCTAGCCGTAGTATTATCGAGACTGGACATCGATAATGCGGAATAGGCTAGTATTGCGCTTGTGCACGTTGTGAGGGCACAACGACATAGTTCTCATATATTTAAGTATTGGATACTTATGCAAGTGCGATAGGAGGTTGTGTTTTACCGATGGTACGGAAAACAGCTTCACTCTGGATAGACCCCGCGGAATCCCATTGGTAGTATGTCTATGTGTCTATGGGAGGCCGCATCAGGGTAGGTGTATATGGTCTTAACCTGAGACTTACATCGCTAGTACTTGCGACAATCGGTAAACTTTGGTTTTGGTGGTTGGGGACCTTAACCGGTTCTGTGTACACCTCTTCTGGGTTTATCGAGAAGCGTAGTGTACTGGATGTGATGTCAAGATGGAAGTATCGCTTCAGACATATGGAGGTGATGATCACGCAGGGCACAGAACTAGTACTCTATAAAAGGTTGCAACCGTCGGGACAATATGACCAGGTCAGGATTGTCCGATTTAAAGAGACTAGTTGCTTGATGTCCGATATATGTTTCGTACGGGGCAGACACATCTCCAGCCCTAGGCCTAGCATGTGATCATCCGATACTGGATCGATGTACGCAATACTACGGTATACTACGCTTGATATAGATCTTATATTCCTATAAGAATATTTCTGGAGAATTGGGTAGGCATGGCGCTTTGCTAGAAGCCAACCTTGTCTTGTGAATCGGTAAGACGTAGTATGAGGTACGTACGTGTTCGGATTATCCGACGACCGTATTTACTGCCAAAATATCCGGAGGTCTCTTGGGTCGCTTCCCGAAGATTCACCTATGATATTTGATTCGAATTTAATTAATCTTGGATTAATTACGGAGAAACTTTATCTTGGATAAAGTGCCTTATTTAGAGAGAGAGAACGATTATTTGGAATTAATCAGTGAGATTATTATATTCGATATAATAATTGAAATTCGATTTCGACGCGAAATTAAAATTAGATTTTAATTCGGGCATACGAGTTAATTAGAAATAATTCGTTAGCGACGTAAATAATAATTTCGCTAGGCGCGGTTATTTATTTAAATTCGATTGAATTAACGTCGCGACGTAAGTTCGGTATTTCGGAAATATCGAACCCGAACGCGTGAGTGGACGTGGGCCCACTTTCATTTGGAAACGTGTGGGGCCCACATGACACTTGTCATTATATGCATTATTTTATTGATAAGGCATTGCATGGTGATAGTGTGCATTACACTCTAAGGCATTGCATGGTGATAGTGTGCATTACACTCAAAGGTTTTGCATGGAGTTTGAGTGTTTGACACTCTAAGCCATTGCATGGTTTATGTCATAGATTTATTATTAATTTAATAAAATTATGACATAAATATAAATTGATTTTTGGTAAAACAAAAATCAATTAAGACTTTACACAAAATCTCTCTTCTCTCTCAAATTGCCGTGAACTCCATTGACAAGGGCAATGAAGATTTGATCTTCTATTCTCCATTTTTGCTAGCACAAGCAAGGGATCAAAAGAGGTGATAGGGAAACCATCAAAGAGCTTGGAATACAAAAGCTTGGAGCTTCAAGTCTTCTTCCTCCTCTTGGCCGAATCTTCCATAACTTGGAGCTTCTACCATTTGATCATCTTCTTCATCACAAGATATTGTAAGTATGATTCCGCCATACTTCATGTTTATATATATTCTTTATAGTATTTCACATGCTTAATCTTTGTTTGGGACATATTATAGAAACCAACAGACACATGGCGACACGTGGCGATGGCGACTGTCGGCACCGTAGGATGATGACACGTAGCACGGCGCATGTTAGCAGATCGGCTGTGATGGTGACACGTGGCACGGTGCACGTTAGCAAAGTCAAACTTTTCTCAGATTCTGACTTGTGGACCCGGCGCACATTAGCACTATTCGGCTCATGTTAGGCGTCGTGATGCCAAAGGCTTGAGCGTCGTGATGCGCCCAAATTACCAAAATACCCTTTTTGCCAATTAAATTGGCCCAATTTTCATTGTTTTGCTCCAAATCACCTCCAGAATGTCCTGAAACTTTATTTATCTATAAAATAACACAAAACACATCAAAATATTCACAAAACTCAAGAAACTATACCAAATATTAGGTTAAATGAGTGGGAAATAGTGATAGATTTACCACTCATCATATGCATTGAACAATGCAATACTTATTTTGAATAAGGTTCCATCAAAGTCTATTGGAGAGACTCCATATGAAATATGGACAAGAAATAAACCAGGTTTCTCATTCCTGAAGATTTGGGGATGCTGGGCATGTTAAACATTTGGATGGTGCCAAACTAGAACCCAAATCGGATTAGTGCCTATTTGTAATTGGTTATCCTAGGGAAACCAATTTCCACAACCCATTAGAGAATAAAAATATTTGTTGCTCTCTATGCGGTTTTGCTTAGAGGAATTCCTAAATGCAGTGGCAAGTGGGAGGAAAGTAGAACTCGATGAAAATCGGAGTGATACTGTTCCTGACACCGATCCCCTCACGGAACATGAATAGTTCATCAGGGATGAGACTATTCGACAATCTTCTAATACATAAGAACCACGTAGGTCGGAGAGAGTCAGAAAACAACCTAAGAGGTATGGGTTTCTGATCTCACCTCATGTATATATTAATCTTATTGAGGAAGATGAACCGACTACGTATGAGGTAGTGATACAAGGTATCGATTCCGCTTTATAGCAAGGTGCCATGAAGTCCGAAATGGATTCCACGTATACAACCAAGTTTGGACACTGGTTGATGAACCAAAAGGCATTGTGCCTATTGGTAGCAAATGAGTCTTCATAGTGGAGACTGACATGGATGGCAACATACAAACGTACAAAGCTAGGCTTGTAGCAAAAGGGTATCATCATCAACATGGTATCGATTACGGTGAAACCTTTTACTTGTTGCCATGATTAAATCCATTCGGATAATACTTGCTAATACTACATATTTCGATTATGAAATATGGCAGCTGGACATCAAAACCATTTTCCTTAACGGAAAACTTTTGGAGGATTTTTTATATAACAGCCTGACGATTTTGTTACGCCAAAGCATGTAAACTAGGTTTGCAAGTTAAATTAATCCATATATGGATTGAAGTAATCATTGTGTTCTTGGAACCAACGTTTTTTATGAGATCATAATGGTATATGGTTTCATTCAAAACGAAGATGATTCTTGTGTGTATAAGAAGGTTAGTGGGAGCGCACTGAAATTGATTGTCCTAATACGTTGATGATGTATTACTTCTTAGCAATGACATTCCCATACTAAAATTGGTGAAAGCTTGGCTTTCATTAAAATTCTACATGAAATTCTTGGGAGAGGCAACCTTTATTCTAGGAATAAGGATCTATTGGAATAGATCTAAAATTTATTGGCACTCTCGAGAAGTCGTACATTGACAGTGTTGAAGATATTCAATATGGATCAGCCCAGAAGGGGGTACTTCCAGTATAACATGGCGTCTCTCTATCTAAGGACATGTGTCCTAAAACTAACGATGAGAGATATGCAACGAATCGGATCCCGTTCGCTTAAGAAGTTGGATCGATCATACATGCCATGATATGTACGTGACCTGGTATCTCATATGCTTTGAGCATCTGCAGTCACTATCAGGCCGATCCAGGTGATGGTCACTGGATTGATGTAAAGAACATCCTTTACTATCTTAGACGAACTAAGTATGCTTTCTTAATTTATGGAGATGGAGAACTTGAGGTGACTGGGTTCACCGTTGCAAGTTTCCAAACCGATAAAGACGACTGTAAGTCGCAATAAGGGTACATATTTTATTTGAACAACGGAACAGTGAGCTGGAAATCTTCAAAGCAAGATACTGTTGCCGATTCAACAACAAAAGCGGAATACATTGCTACGGCTGAGGCAACAAAAGAAGCATTTTAGATCTATAAAATTCCTAATTAGATTAGAAGTAGTTCTGTTAGCAGCTGAGCTAGGCTACAACACAGGGTAATGAATTACGGTCTCATCAATAATCCAAGTAATTACTTCGACGATTTCATCTGATTTGTGAGATCACACATCGTGGCGATGTCAAGATCGACAAGATCGTTTCAAATAATAACCTTGGATATCCGCTGATGAAAGCGATATCTCAGCATAAGTATGAACGACCCGTACATAGTTCAGGTGTTGGACACTTGAGTGATTGGCTATAGGCCAAGTGGGAGATTGTTGGACAATTATGACCCATAACATCACTATTTGTAAAAGACATGGTGTTCTTTGTATGAATTAACTATGTGACAAAGGAAATTGCTCTTTTATCATTTTTTTAATTGGATTACTTGGATATATAAATGATAAAAGTCCATATGATTAGTACCAGATTAATAAGATATGAGACATTATTAATCCACAAAAGGTTTAATCATTAAATATCCCTAGTCGTAGTATTATCGAGACTGGACATCGATAATGCAGAATAGGCTAGTATTACACTTGTGCGCGTTATGGAAGCTTAATGACATAGTTCTCATATATTTAAGTATTGGATACTTATGCAAGTGTGATAAGAGGTTCTATTAGCCGTTGGATCGGGAACAGCTTCGCTCTGGATAGACCCTCGGAGTCCCATTTGTTAGTGTCCTAGACATGCCACGAGATCTCTAAGGAATGATTTATGTGTGAATAATCTAAAGTAAGTTGCGGAAATTACTTACAAAGATTGGTAGAAGTTCAAAAATTTTCATGGATGATGGAAGCTCCAAGCCCTCTTTGTTGTTCCAAACTCATGGGTGAGTCTCCATATCACATTCCTTTGACTCCTTAAAGTGCTAGCTTACTTGAATTTTGCAACAAAATTCCATGGGAGAGACAATGAAGCTCACGACAATGAGCAAAAATGGAGAAGAAAGAGTTGCTGTGAATAGTAATCTTATGCCACTTCCAAAGTTGACTTGGTTTAAGTATTAAGGTTGAGTGTTGAATTTGGTTTGAGTGTATTATAAGTAAAGCCAAGCTTTCTTTCAATAAATCAAATCCATGAAATAAGCCTAACCATATCCATCACATGTCTAACATGTTGATGTAAAAGATGTGGGTCCCACCACTTTTAAATTCGAAAATTAAGTCGGCTAACTCAACACGCAACTTCGCTCGGGCCCGAGTTCATTTAATTATGAATAAACGAATTTTTCGTTGTGACGCAATTAAATCCAATTTAATTAAATAATAATGCCTAGCAAAATTATTATAAAAGTCACTTACGAATTAATTCTAAATTAATTCGTTTACCCGAATTAAAATCCAATTTTAATTCCACTTTGAAATTCGATTTCATTTAATATATCCAATATATTATTTAATCGATTATTTAAAAATTAATCGTTCTCTCCTTTCTATCCGAATTTTATCTTAGATAAATTCTTGCCGCAATTAATCCTAGATTAATTTTCTCTCTCTCATAATTAATCTCAGATTAATTCTATTCCAGTCAATTGTCATAAGTGAATCTTTGGGAGGCGACCCAAGAGATCTCTGGATATGTTGGCAGTAAATGCGGTCATCGGACTATCTGAACACGTGCGTACCTCGTACCACATTCTTACCGATTTACAAGACATTGTTGGCTTCTAGCAAAGTACCGTGCCTACCCAATTCTCCAGAAATATTCTTTTAAGGAATACAAGATCTTTATCAATTATAGTATACATAGTATTGCGTATTACGATCCAGTATCGGATGTCACATGCTAGTCCTGGGGCTGGAGTTGTGTCAGCCCAGTACGAAGCATATATCGGATCACTAGCAACTAATCTCTTTATGATCAGAAAGTCATTACCTAGTCATACTTTTCTGATGGCTATAGCACTATAGAGTACAAGTTCTGTATCCCTGCGTGATCATCATCTCCATATGACTGAAGTGATACTTCCATCTTGACATCACACCCAATACACTACGAATCTCAGTAAACCCAGAAGAGGCGTACACAGAACCTGTTAAGGCCCCAGACAACCAAAACCAAAGTATACTGATTGTCGCAAGTATTAGCGATGCAAGTCTCAGGTTAAGACCATATACACCTACCCTGATTCGGATTCCCATAGACACAGAGTCAACTACCAATGGGATTCCGAGGGGTCTATCCAGAGAGAAGTTGTTCCCGTACCATCAGCAAATAGAACCTCCTATCACACTTGCATGAGTATCCAATACCCAAATATATGAGAACTATGCCGTTAAGCTTCCATAACGCGCACAAGTGTAATACTAGCCTATTCAGCATTATCGATGTCCAGTCTCGATAATATTACGACTATGGATATTTAATGATTAAACCTTATATGGATTAATATTGTCTCATATCTTATTAATCTGGTACTAATCATATGGACTTTTATCATTTATATATCCAGGTAATCAATTACAAATGATAAAAGAGAAATTTCCTTAGTCACATAATTAATTTTGTACAAGAACACCATGTTCTTTACAAAATAGTGATAATATAGGTCATAATTATCCAACAATCTCCCACTTGGCCTATATCCAATCACTCAAGTGTCCAACACCTAAACTATGTACGGGTTGCTTCAAACTTCTGCTGAGAAATAGCTTTCGTGAGCGGATTTGCAAGGTTATCATCTGATGCGATTTATTCAGTATCGGTTGCTTCAAACTTCTCTCTGGATAGACCCATCGGAATCCCATTGGTAGTTGACTCTGTGTCTATGGGAATCCGAATCAGGGTAGGTGTATATGGTCTTAACCTGAGACTTGCATCGCTAATACTTGCGACAATCAGTATACTTTGGTTTTGGTCGTCTGGGGCCTTAACAGGTTCTGTGTACGCCTCTTCTGGGTTTACTGAGATTCGTAGTGTATTGGGTGTGATGTCAAGATGGAAGTATCACTTCAGTCATATGGAGATGCAGTATCGGATGTCACATGCTAGTCCTGGGGCTGGAGTTGTGTCAGCCCCATACAAAGCATATATCGGATCACTAGCAACTAATCTCTTTATGATCAGAAAGTCATTACCTAGTCATACTTTTCTGATGGCTATAGCACTATAGAGTACAAGTTCTGTATCACTGCGTGATCATCATCTCCATATGACTGAAGTGATACTTCCATCTTGACATCACACCCAATACACTACGAATCTCAGTAAACCCAGAAGAGGCGTACACAGAACCTGTTAAGGCCCCAGACGACCAAAACCAAAGTATACTGATTGTCGCAAGTATTAGCGATGCAAGTCTCAGGTTAAGACCATATACACCTACCCTGATTCGGATTCCCATAGACACAGAGTCAACTACCAATGGGATTCCGAGGGGTCTATCCAGAGAGAAGTTGTTCCCGTACCATCAGCAAATAGAACCTCCTATCACACTTGCATGAGTATCCAATACCCAAATATATGAGAACTATGCCGTTAAGCTTCCATAACGCGCACAAGTGTAATACTAGCCTATTCAGCATTATCGATGTCCAGTCTCGATAATATTACGACTATGGATATTTAATGATTAAACCTTATATGGATTAATATTGTCTCATATCTTATTAATCTGGTACTAATCATATGGACTTTTATCATTTATATATCCAGGTAATCCAATTACAAATGATAAAAGAGAAATTTCCTTAGTCACATAATTAATTTTGTACAAGAACACCATGTTCTTTACAAAATAGTGATAATATGGGTCATAATTATCCAACAATCTCCCACTTGGCCTATATCCAATCACTCAAGTGTCCAACACCTAAACTATGTACGGGTTGCTTCAAACTTCTGCTGAGAAATAGCTTTCGTGAGCGGATTTGCAAGGTTATCATCTGATGCGATTTATTCGATCATCTCATCGCCACGATGTATGATCTAACGAATCAGATGAAACAGTTGAAGTACATACTTGGATCATTGATGAGACCGCGGTTCTTTAGCCTGCGCTCAGTTGCTAACAGAACTACTTCTAATCCAATTAGGAATTTATAGATCTAAAATGCTTCTTTTGCTGCCTCAGCTGCAATAATATTCCGCTTTTATTGTTTAATCGGCAACAATATCTTGCGTGGAAGATTTCCAGCTCACTGTTCTGTTGTTCAAACAAAATATGTACCCTTATTGGGACTTACAGTCGTCTTTCTCGGTTTGGAAACTTACAGCGGTGAACCCAGTCACCTTAAGTTCTCTTTTCCCTATATTCTATATTCTTAGAAAGCATCCTTAGTTTATCCAAGATACTCAAAGATGTTCTTTACTCAATCCAGTGACCATCACCTGGATGGGCCTAATTGTGACTGCATATGCTCAAAGCATATGAGACATCAGGTTGCGTACATATCAAAACGTACGAACTCTGGGAGAGTGTCAGCAGCTTTCTAGATCTATCCCAGTAGATTTTTATTCCTAGAATAAAGCCTGCTTCTCCCAGGTATTCCATGGAGAATTTTATGAAAGCCAGGCTTTCACCGATTATAGTATGGGAATGTTTTTGCCGAGAAACAATACATCATCAACATAAGGACAATGAATGTTAGTGCACTTCCACTAACCCTCTTATATACACAAGAATCATCTTTGTTTTGAATTAAATCATATGTCATTATGATTACATCAAAATGATGGTTCCAAGAATTCAATGCTTGCTTCAATCCATAAATGGATCGATTTAACTTGCAAGCCTTGTTTGCCTGTTTTGGCACGACAAAACCGTCAGGATATTGCATACAAACATCCTCCAAAAGAATTTTGTTAAGGAAAGCGGTTTTGGCGTCTAATTGCCATATTTCATAATCGAAATATGCAGCATTAGCAAGCATTATCCGAATGGATTTAATCATGGCAACAGGTGAAAAAGTTTCATCGTAGTCGACACTATGTCGTTGACGATACCCTTTATGTACAAGCCTAGCTGCGTATATTTGTATGTTGTCATCCATGTTTGTCTTCCTTGAAGACCCATTATTACCAATAGGCACAATGCCTTCTGGTACATCAACCAGTATCCAAACATGGTTCGTATACATGGAATCCATTTCGGACTTCATGGCACTTTGCCATAAAAGGAGTCGATACTTTGTATCACTTCCCCATACGTAGTCGGTCCATCTTCCTCAACAAGATTAATATCTTCATGAGGTGAGATCAAAAACCCATACCTCCTACGTTGTTTTCTGACTCTCTCCGACATACGTGATTCTTGTGTATTCGAAGATTGTGGTACAGTTTCATCCCTGATGAACTGTTCATGTTCTGTAAGGGATCGGTGCCTGGAATATTATCACTCTGATTTTTATCGAGTTTTACTTTCCTCCCACTTACCACTGCATATAGGAATTCCTCTTAGGAAAACCGCATGGAGAGCAATAAATACATTGTTCTCTTGTGAGTTGAATAAGTACTATACTTTGGTTTCCCTAGGATAACCTACAAATAGGCACTTATCTGATTTGGGTTCTAGTTTGGTGTCATCCAAACGTTTAGAGTATGCCCATCATTCCCAAATCTTCAGGAATGAGAAACCCGGTTTCTTTCATGTTCATATCTAATATAAAGTCGGTCGAACAGATTTTTCATGGAACCTTATTCAAAATAAGTATTGCACTATTTAATGCGTATCCTTAAAATGAAATTGGTAGCTCAGAGAGACTCATCATTAACTTACCATGTCCAAATAAGTTCGGTTTCTCCGTTCGGTCACATTGTCCAACTGAGGTGTTCCGGGAGGAGTCCACTGTAAAAGAATACCATACTCTTTCAAGTAATCTTGAAACTCATATGTTTAAGTATTTTACACTATGGTCCAACCGTAATATTTTTAATACTTTTATCGGTTTGTTTTCTTATTTCGTGTCGAAACTCTTTCAAGTTCTCGAAAGTTTCCGATTGTGTTTCATAAGATACACATAACCATAACGCAATGCCACATTCGTAAAGGTTACGAAGTATTCATATCCACCTCTAGCATAGCTATACATGGGCCCACTTACGTCATTATGAACGAGGGCTAACAGATCGGTGGCTCGTGCACTTTTGCCATGTAAAAGGTGTTTTAGGCACTTTGCCTAATAAACAAGATTCGCAGACATCATTTGAATTAGGATCAAATCTGTCCTAGTATCCACTTTTCGAAAGTGTGGATATACGAGTCGTGATAATGTGTCCCAGACAACAATGCCACAAATAAGTCTCATCTGATTTACTCAGTTTGAGCCTTTTGTTTGTCATGTTATATGTTTGAGATTCATTTATATTCAAAATATAAAGACGGTTATTCACATCTAATGTGTATATCTCAATATCATCTTTATAAACAAAACACCTAGTGTTTCGGAATATAAAGGTATACCCTAAACAGGTTAAACTAGATACAGAGATAGTATTCTTAGTCAAACTAGGTACATTATAACAGTCTCCTAATTTAAGTACATGCCCCAAGGGCAGTTCCAAAACTTAGGTTCCTACGGCCAAAACAGTGACTCTCGTCCCGTTTTCGACTCGCAGGTCGATCTCATCTGAAGCAAGTCTCCTACTAATCAGCAGATTCTACATACCAATACATATATTTATGTACCACATCTAGTATCAAAATCCAATTCTTAAAACTAGTAGTGGACATGTTTATAACAAACATACCAGAAGCCGGAGCATTGCCCGTCTTCACTGCCTTCATATCAGCCTTGTCTATACGGCAGTCACGTTTCCAGTGACCCCATTTGCCACAGCTTAGGCAGATATCTTGGGATATGTCATTTGTCTTCCGAGAAGACTGTGACGATTTAGCCTTGCCCTTTTCTTCACACCCCCAGAAGCCTTCGGCCAAGCCTTGGCCTTCTGGGATGTCGAAGTAAAATGCGCCTTGCGCTTCTTGCCCTTTTAGAAGCTCTGGCTTTGCCTCATTCAGCATAGCCATTAACTCTCCAAGAGTTTTTTCTTGGTTCATGATGAACTCGCCCAACAATTGGGCATAGACTGTAAGATCAAATCTATATAAGTCTCGTCCTCGTAGGTAATGCTCAGCTAACCTAGCTGTTCGATGTCAGCAATCATCTATGACACCTAGTGCTCGACAGATGTGTTGGGTTTCTACGGTCCCGAGGATCGATCAAAGCAATGAAACACAAGTATGAATACATCAAAGAAGTTGCGGAATAGTTACATTGAGCGGTTGAGCGATGCGACGAAGAACAAAACTTTTTTGCACTCCTTGGAAGCTCACGTCAGTGAGCAGTTTCGGCTCCCCAAAATTTTCGGCCATGGAATCCATTGATACTCCAAGCTCCAAGCTTCTCTAATGGTGATTCCAAGCTCACAAGTGGGTTTCCCTATCACCTTAGGATGACTCCATTGTGTGCTAGCACTTGGGAATTTTTGCCACAAAAATTCCTTTAGCTTCTCCTTCAATCACACGGTGAAACCAGAAAAAGAAGGAAGAAAAAACTGCCCCTTGGGCGTGAATGAGAGAAGAGAGAAGAATAAGTTAGGTTGTTACAAAAATTGTATTAGTTAATTGTTTTCAAAAAACAAATAAACATATACCATTTTTCCTTTTCCAAAAATCAAAGCATTAAAGGTTTACCAACAACCACCATCAATCACAATGACAAGTTGTCACATCACTCAAAGTGACTAGACATCACATCAATCGATTGACTAGTGATTTGACGCTTGATGTGACTTGTGGGCCGCACTTAAATTTGCAATGCGAGTGCGCCCGCAAATACTCTCGGGCTCGGGTTCGCTAATTCCAAATTAACGAATTTTCCGTTGCGACGAAATTAAATCTAATTTAATTAAATAACTTTGCCTAGCAAAATTACTATTCACGTCGCTAACGAATTAATTCTAAATTAACTCGTTCGCCCGAATTAAAATCTAATTTCAATTTCGCGTCTAAATCCAATTTCGTATAATATATCGAATATATTATTTTATCGATTAATTCCAAATTAATCGTTCTCTCTCTTTAATTAATATTTTATCCCAGATAAAATATATCTGTAATTAATCCCAGATTAATTTTCTCTCTCATTTAATTAATCCCAGATTAATAAAGTGCGAGTCATACATCATCGGTGAATCTTCGGGAAGCGACCAATGAGATCCCCGGATATGTTGGCAGTAAATTCGGTCGTCGGACTATCCGAACACGTATGTACCTAGTACTACGTTTGTATCGATTTACAAGACAAGGTTGGCTTCTAACATATTTGAAGTCGGAGCCTTGCCCGTCTTCTATTCCTTCATGTTTGCCTTGTCCAAACGGCAGTCACGCTTTCGCGATCCTGTTTGCCATAATTTAGGCAGACATTTTGGGATATGTCCTTTGTCTTCCCAGAAGATTATAATGACTTTGCCTTTACCCATTTTCCACACTCCAGAAGCCTTTGGCCAAACCTTGGCCTTCTGGAATGTCGAAGTAAGGTGCGTCTTGCGCTTCTTGCCTTATTGCAAACTTTTGGCTTTGTCTCCTTGAGAATTGCCATAAACTCTCCAAGAGTTTATTATTGCAATTTAGTACTTCTAAGATCGAAGGATAGATCTATGAAGATCCTTCAATTTCATTTTCATACTATTAGGATCTAATCCTTAGTTCTGAATAAGAAATTAAGGAGTCTATTTGCCAAGCTTATTGGATTAAGCACTAAAGTTATCATCACATGAATATTCCAAATATCATGCTCTACTATTTGCTTAACTCCAGGCTTAGGCCTAATATGTTATTTTATCAAATAAAGTAACTTATTAGTTTCCAGGACCATCCTGAAATTTTATTCTCAATTTGAAAATTAAAGTCGTTTAAATACATTTTCACCCAGGATTATGTTTTAAACACCAATCTTTCAATTATCTTGATTCTAATAGTCCAACTATTTAATCAACGATTTTAAGTACTATTTATTATAATGATTACTATAGTCTAACTTATAATATAACAACTATAATATAATAGGTTAAATTCATTATTTGATTACTAAAATCCAATTATAAAATCAACTATCAATTGAAATAGTTTGAATACAGTCCAACTGTTTATTTAAAACAACATTAATTATTAGTCCAACTAATATATTAATTTATTTGACGAAATATTTGAAATGAGCGCGTATGGCAAGTAACTAAACGAATATTGCAAATTAATACTTTCCTTCCCCTCCACTATTTTTCGGCGATCCTCTAACCCTCTGTGGAGTACTCGGGAAACCTTGTTTCCTAGTAGGCTAGGATCGCGTTAAATAACACACAATCTTGACTTTGGCCAACAAATTGTATGATAATTAACTAGGTAGATCTCTAAGATCAATTGGATCACATCCAATTCCTAGATCTAGTAGGTGGACATCCAAGTCCGAGACATATATCTTATATATGCCAATATATCCAATATATTGCCTAACCTTTTTCCTCTGGCTTTGGCCCAACAAACTTAGTGATCCCAGTTAAGCGGAACCCATTGACTTTGGAAAGCTTCGTAATTAATGTCGATGGACAAGAAGTGATCTTGACTTTGGCCAACAAATCACAACTTGGACAAGACACCGATATGGAACAAAGCCTTCATGATTCAAACACATCCTCGACGGACAAAGGTCTTGACTTTGGCCAACAAACCAATGCCAGTCTTGGATCTTGAGTAAGAATCACTCAATGGAAGGAAAAACACTTAATATTTTGTGAGGGTTTTTCGCGTGCAATTGGCAACCAATTAATTATATTTGTTAAGGTCTCATCATCATACACCCTTAAACATGCATTCTAAACACATAATAAGGCGCATATAAGTAAAATAATAATGATATGCGGATGGATACTTAACACATTGTTCCTAGAACAAATCTCTCCCGTTCCTCTCTCCTCTCAGCACAAGTATTGCTTCTACCCGTTACATAACACTTCTAAAGAAACCTCATTTACATTGAGGGGAATAGGTGAGAAGAGAAATACATAGAGTAAGGAGGTAATAGGCTGGACACGCAGGTCCAATTAATAAATTCTAAATTTATTACAACAATTTCCAAAATTGCCCCACCCATCTAATATCCATCCGATATACATTATTCATGCATCGCAACCATGTATTCACACAAGCATGTTATCAATCAATCTAATCCAATTAATTAATCTGAATATTAATGACCATCCAATGTTCAAACAACAATTTTATTTTGCGCGAGTCCAACCCGTTTTGCGAATAAGTACTTAAAGTACGAATTCTTGAATTAAATTAAACTACAACATTAAATTCATTTTAATATGTATTTAATACTAATTCATTATTTAATTCCAAATTAAATATTACACTTTATTAACGAACCTTTACGACTTAGATTCTAAATCTAACCGTTACGGGTCTCAAAGCCCTATTAACATCCAATGTCAATTTAATTTAAAGTCCAATGAGATTTTAATTAATTTCTAAGGCATGGACTTTTGGTCAATATGGGTTAAACCCAAATACCAAAGCCCATTTAAGGAATCACTCTTATTTTCCAAGAAACCAATTTAGGCCCATTAGGCCCAATTAATATTAAAGGTCCATTAAGTCATAATTGGACTTTATGGATATGGTTTTGGGCCCAATTGGATCCAACCAATTTAGCCTAAACCAATCTTGGTACAACCAAGCCCATTAAGCTCAATTACAACCTTTAAAAGCCCAATTCCAAATTTGGCCCAACATAATTAAATTCCAAAATTCCAATTTCAGAATTTAATTACTCAAAGTGTAATGCCATAATTAATCACCCAAATTAACATTTCTAAAATATCAATTTACACAATTAATTATGCTTATTAACATCAAAACATGTCCAACACATTTTAATCAAAAATCAAACCCATTTCCCATGCTTAAAGTCTCGGCAATTTAAGGTTTTTCAAACTGATTCCGAATTCAATCCAATTAAATCCTAAATCAACATTCCCAACATGATTCCAACTCATCCAATGATTAAAATAAAAAATCACCATGACCATTAGAGTTCTATATGATTCGGCCAAGACAACCAAAAAGGGAAAAATTGATCCAATCAATATTTCATGAAATTGATCCAATCCAACTTCAATTAAACATCATTCAAGCATACTCAATCAAGTAAGTTTATCAAATCATGCTCAAAATCAATTTACCCAATTTTAACCCTAAATTCAAGTTTCATGCTTTAACTCACTCTGATACCATTGTTGGGTTTCTACGGTCCCCAGGATCGATTAAAGCAATGAAACACAAGTGCGAATACATCAAAGAAGTTTCGAAATACTTACATTGAGCGGTTGAGTGATGTGACTAAGAAAAAAAAATTTCTGCACTCCTTGGAAGCTCACGGCAGTGAGCAGTTTTGGCTCCCCAAAATTTTCGGCCATGGACTCCATTGATGCTCCAAGCTCCAAGCTTCTCTAATGGTGATTCCAAGCTCACAAGTGGGTTTCCCTATCACCTTAGGATGACTCCATTGTGTGCTAGCACTTGGGAATTTTTGCCACAAAAATTCCTTTAGCTTCTCCTTCAATCTCATGGTGAAACCAGAAAAAGAAGGAAGAAAAAACTGCCCCTTAGACGTGAATGAGAGAAGAGAGAAGAGAGAAGAATAAGTTAGGTTGTTACAAAAATTGTATTAGTTAAATGTTTTCAAAAAATAAATAAACATATACCATTTTTCCTTTTCCAAAAAGTCAAAGCATTAAAGCTTTGCCAACAACCACCATCAATCACAATGACAAGTTCTCACATCACTCAAAGTGACTAGACATCACATCAATCGATTGACTAGTGATTTGACGCTTGATGTGACTTGTGGGCCGCACTTAAATTTGCAATGCGAGTGCGCCCGCAAACACTCTCGGGCTCGGGTTCGCTAATTCCAAATTAACGAATTTTCCGTTGCGACGAAATTAAATCTAATTTAATTAAATAACTTTGCCTAGCAAAATTACTATTCACGTCGCTAACGAATTAATTCTAAATTAACTCGTTCGCCCGAATTAAAATCTAATTTCAATTTCGCGTCGAAATCCAATTTCGTATAATATATCGAATATATTATTTTATCGATTAATTCCAAATTAATCGTTCTCTCTCATTAATTAATATTTTATCCCAGATAAAATATATCTGTAATTAATCCCAGATTAATTTTCTCTCTCATTTAATTAATCCCAGATTAATAAAGTGCGAGTCATACGTCATCGGTGAATCTTCGGGAAGCGACCCATGAGATCCCCGGATATGTTGGCAGTAAATTCGGTTGTCGGACTATCCGAACACGTATGTACCTAGTACTACATTTGTACCGATTTACAAGACAAGGTTGGCTTCTAGCAAAGCGTCATGCCTACCCAATTCTCCAGAAATATGTGATCTATATCAGGCGTAGTATACGTATTATTGCGTATTTCGATCCAGTATCGGATGTCACGTGCAAGGCCTGAGGCTGGAATTGTGTCTGCCCCGTACGAAGCACATATCGGATCTCTGGTAACTAGTCTCTATAATTGGATAAACATGACCTAGTCATTTTATCCCGATGACTGCAGTACATAAGAGAACAAGTTATGTATCATACGTGACCATCATCTCCACAATGACTGGAGTGATACTTCCGTCTTGGCATCACACCCAACACACTACGATTCTCAATATACCCAGCAGAGGCGTAAGCAGAACCTGTTAAAGCCCCGGACGACCAAAACCAAAGTATATTGATTGTCGCAAGTATTAGCGGTGCAAGTCTCTGGTTAAGACCAAATACACCTACCCTGATTCGGAATTCCATAGACACATAGTCATACTACCAATGGAATTCTGAGGGGTCTATCCATAGCGAAGCTGTTTTCCGTACCATCGGTAAAACACAACCTCCTACTACACTTGCATAAGTATCATATACCCAAATATATGAGAACTATGTCGTTATGCCCTCACAACGCGCACAAGTGTAATACTAGTCTTTTACGCATTATCGATGTCCAATCTCGATAATACTCTGACTAGGGATATTTAATGATTAAACCTTCTTGGATTGATACTGTCTCATATCATCTCAATCCAGGAACTAATCATATGGACCTTTCATCATTTATACATCTTGGTGATCTAATCACAAATGATAAAAGAGCAATTTCCTTTGTCACATAGTTAATTTGTACAACAACACCATGATCTGTACAAATAGTGACGCTATTGGTCATAACTATCCAACAAGATGTACCCTCTAACATACGCGAGCGAAAGAGCTTCTTTTGCAATGCTTACTTCTAAGATCTAAGAATAAATCTATCAAGATCCTCCAATTTCAACATCATGGTATAAAGATCTAATCCTTAGTTCTGACGACGAAATTAAAGAGTCATTACAACAAGCATAATGAATTGAGCACTAAAGTTATCATCATGATGAATCTTCCTAAGCTCATGCTCTACTATTTGCTCAACTTCGGGCTCAGGCCCGAGAGGTCTTTCTATCAAATCGAGTAACTTCTCAATTCCCAGGACTATTCTAAGATTCATTTCCCAATCTGAAAATTTACGCCGTTAAAGACATTTTCACCCAGGATTATGTCCTTTGACGCTAATCTTTCAGGTCATTTTGATTGCTATAGTCCAACAATCCAATTAATGATTTCGGGTACAATCTAATGTAATGATTACTATAGTCTAACTATATAATTAACTAAAATTTGATTGGTTACTTTCAAATGTATTGATTACTATAGTCCAACTTTTAACCAACTACAAATGAAGTAGTTTGAATACAGTCCAACTGTTCAATTAAAACAACAATTGAATATTAGTCCAACTAATATATTTATATATAATTAATGACGAAAAATAAAATGAGCGCGTATTGGCAATGAAATTGCAAATTTAATACGTGCCTCCCACTATTTTTCAGCAAGCCTCTAACCCTCTGTGGAGTACTCGGGAAACCTAGTTTCCTAGTGGGCTAGGATCATGTTAAATAACACACAACCTTGACTTTGGCCAACAAGCTGTATGAAACTTAACTAGGTAGATCTCTAAGATCAATTGGATCCCATCCAATTCCTAGATCCAGTAGGTGGACCTCCAAGTCCGAAACATATATCCAATATATGTAAATATATCCAATATATTTCCTAACTTGTTTCCTCTGAATCAACTAAGCCTTGGCTTTGGCTCAACAAACTTAATGATTCTAATTAAGCGTGACCCATTAACAGTGGGAAAGCTTCGTAATCGAAGTCGATGAACTAGAAGTGACCTTGACTTTGGCCAACAAGTCACAACCGCCCAAGACATACGATATAGAACAAAGCTTACGCGGTTCAAACACATCCGCGATGGACAAAGGTCTTGACTTTGGCCAACAAACCAATGCCAATCTTGGATCTTGAGAGAGAACCACTCAATGGAAGGAAAACCGCTTAATATTTGAGTGAGGGTTTTTCACGTAAATTGGCAACCAATTTATTATCTTTAATTATGTCTCATCATACACCCTTAAACATGCATTCTAAAAGCATAATAAGGCGCGATAAAATTTAATAATGATATGCGGATGGATATATAACAAATTGTTCCTAAAACAAATCTCTCACTTTCCTCTCTCCGGCTAGCACAAACTTCTACCCAATTACATAACACAAAAAGAAACCTCATTTACATTGAGGGGAATTGGTGAGAAGAGAAATACAAAGAGATAAAGAGATAATAGGGTGGACACGCAGGTCTAATTTAATAAATAAGTACCATACTTACAATAATTTCCAAAAATTGCCCGCACCCTTCTAATATCCATCCGATATACATTATTCATACAATACATCCAAGTATTCACACAAAGCATGTTATCAATCAATCTAATCCAATTAATTAATCTTTTATTAATAACCATCCAATGTTCAAACAACGATTTGATTTGCGCGAGTCAAACTCGTTTAAGAATAAATACTCAAAGTATGTATTCTTGAATTATATTGAATTACAATTTTAAATCCAATTTAAATTGTATCCAATACTAATTCATATTTAATTTCAAATTAAATAATTACACTTATTTTAGTGCCTTTTAGACTTAGATTCTAAATCCAATCTTAATGGGTCTCAAAGGCCCAATTAGTATCTAATATTATTCAATTAAAGTCCAATGGGCTTTAAATTAATTCTTAAGGCATGGGCTTTGGCCAATATGGGTCAAACCCAAGATGCCAATGCCAAATTAGGAATCACCATTTGCCATAAATCAATTTAGGCCCATTAGGTCCAATAAAATTATTAAAGGCCCAATGTCATATTTTGGACTTTATGGAAATGGTTTAGGTCCAAATATGATCCAAGACCAAAATTTGGCTCAACCAAACCCATTAGCCCAAATACAACAAATTAGATTAATATATCATTCCAAATTACATATTAATCCATTTCAAGTGTAATTAACACAATTAATTAATTAATCTAGTATTTCCAAAACACTAATTAATCTAATTAATTATGCTTAACATTTTAATTTATGTCCAACACAAATTAAAGCACAATCAATCCATTCCAACATGCTAGGCCCACGGCATTGGCAAGGAATTTGTCATGCAACTTGATTTCAATCCAATTAAATCAACATTTATCATACATACCATGCCAACAACACATCCAATATGTCAAATTTCAAAAATCACCATGAGCACATCTAGGGTTATATTCGGCCAAGGTATAGATTTTAGGGAAATTAATTTAATCAATTTTACACAAATCTAATGATGCACATATCAAATTCAACATCATATAAACTTAACCAAACATCCAATTTTGCATTTTCATGTGTAGGAAATGCTTTCCCTCGCGCAGCGGAAGCGATTAGGCTCAGGGATCGAACTTGAAAAAATTTTCTGCTCTTCCCTTTGCTTGGCCGAACCACACCAGTGGATTCACTGATGTTTTGGACAAAATCTCAGCTCCGGAATAGCCCCAAAACAGTCCCCGAACAGCCCTTGAACTGCAGTGAAATAACGGACTGTTTTGGACATGTTATGGGCGCGAACTACACCCAGTTTCAGGTCTGATTTGCGCCACTCACTGCTCAATTTCAGATCTGATTTTTCTCCAAAAATCAATCCTAACACAGCCCTAAAATTATCCTAAAGTGTTTCCCAAAATCCCGAATGAAAACCAAACAAAACGGAGCTCCCTGAGAACTTGTATCTGCGCAAATTGCAGGGATTCCAGGGGCTGGTTGCCGTGACTTGTGTTAAGTATTTGGGGATGTTTTTCAACGTCATGAGGTCTTCCGAACTATGTCTCGACACTAACGGAGGGTAGTGTGGGCTACACTCACAAATTAATCTCTAAACGGTTTAGAGAATAATCACACACACCAAAAGAATTCTCAACTCTTGAGAGCTTGGAGAAGGAGATGGAGGCTAGGTTTTTTGATTTCTTGGATCTGAAAAATTAAATCATAATTTTTCTTTTATCCTTGTGGATAATTTGTTTCATAAAACAAATCAACCACTAGTCTCCCATCTCTTTCAAATTCGGCCAAGGGGTAGGATTTCTAGTTTGATTTTGCTTCCAAAATAAACAAATCCTAATCCTTATTTGCTTAGGTAATTTTGGCCAAGGTAGGGTATTAGGATTTGATTTGATTTCTCAAACAAACAAATCCTATTCCTTATCCAATAAGGAATCCTACCTTGGTAATAATTCTTAGCCTTTATTAAATTATATCATATATAATTTAATGTTCTATTTAATAATTATCATATAATTATTAATACCTTATATTAACTTTTAATATAAAGTCTCAAGTGTGATTAATTAATGTTATTAATCATATTAATAAAATTTATTCTTTGTGAGTATATAATTGGACCGTCCAATTATATTAGCTCCGCTAAAGTATATCGAGCTAGCACGGGGAACAAGTGGACCTACGGTTCCGAGCTCCAATAATCTCTAAATACTAATTAAGCTCTTAATTAAATATTTCGAATTATTAACTTCGAATTATTCCACTAAAATTCCGAAGTTGCACTCTCATTGCCGTAGATGAAATATTAAGCCGAACCAATTCGGTGTCCACCGATATAGTCATTGCATACGAATTGATCATTCACAAATATCTCATAATTAGAGCCGGGTCATAATGTCCGTTATACCCTTCTAATTATTTTTACCTTAAGTACCATTGATTCTCTAATGAACGATTTATTCACAACTGTTATGAATATTAATCTTTCTATTCGTAATAGAAAAACTTGAGCGCTCAAACCGTTCAAGTACCGAATCAACCCTTAATAAAGATACTCATCTACTTCTCGTAAGAAGGAGTGAATTCCATGTCTATGTAAAACGTTCCCAGCTACATAACAGACTATGCCCCCAAAGTACGTAGTTATTGGTTGGGATTGCAACACCAACCTCACCTTTGTAAATCAAAGGACACAACCTGTTATGCAGGAGTTCGTAGTATACTCAGGATTAAGATCAATCCATATATGACCATCAAGTAGATTGAAATGACTTTCTTTGTTTAACGGATATTATAAGAATGTCATTTCTATCTAGGCTCAGTCCTATATGATCACATCATATAAGGTGCCTCCATTCTCATGTCTCTACATGGACGATCCGGATTAAGATCGTCATCTAAATATAGAATGGACCGCAGCTATAGATAAACCACAAACAAAGTACCCGGTTTGTTTGCTCTCTATGGACTATTTAAGATTACTAACTTCAGTCTTAAATCCTCTGGTGCATGACGTTCATACACCAAGGCTGAAGGTACATAAGTAATCTACGGTATTTATGAAGATATACAATATGCGATATTGAACAAACAATTAGATAAATGAATAATTCATCCTTTTATTTCTAAACAAATGAAGCCGTTTACATCACATGTAGCTCTAGGGCATACATCCCAACAATCTCCCACTTGCACTAGAGCAAATGGGACATGTCTCGCAAACCTAGACCATCTAGGTGACCATCAAACACTTTAGCCGGGAAGGTCTTTGTAAACGGATTAGCAAGGTTCTCTGCGGATGTAATCTTTGTGATGGTAACGTCGCCTCTCTGCACTATCTCCCAGATGAGATGATATTTCCTCTCTATATGCTTTCCCATCTAATGGCTTCTTGGTTCTTTGGAGTTTGCCACTGCTCCACTATTATCGCAATATAGGGTGAGTGGTTTATCCATATCTGGAACAACTTCCAGATCTCCCAAGAATTTACGGAGCCAGATTGCTTCTTTAGCTGCTTCACAAGCCGCTACATATTCAGCCTCCATGGTGGAGTCGGCAATGCAAGATTGCTTTATACTTCGCCAAACAATAGCCCCACCACATAGGGTGAACACTGATCCAGATGTTGATTTCCTTGAATCGACATCTGTCTGAAAATCAGAATCTGTATATCCTCTTAGGACCATATCCTCTCCAGAATATACTAGCATATAATCTCTCGTTCTCTTTAGATATTTGAGAATGTGTTTCACAGCCACCCAATGATCCAATCCCGGATTTGACTGAAACCTACTGACTACTCCCACTGCAAAACATATGTCCGGTCTCGTGCATAACATGGCATACATGAGACTACCAACTGCTGAGACGTATAGGATATGTCTCATTTCCTCAACGACTTGATGTGTCTTATGAGACTGTTCCTTCGACAAATGAATTCCATGCCGATAAGGCAGATTGCCTTTCTTGGAATTCTGCATCCCGAATCGCACAAGAATCTTGTCAATGTAGGATGCCTGAGACATAGCTAATAGTCGTTTCTTGCGATCTCGAAGTATCTGGATCCCAAGAACATAACTTGCATTTCCCAAATCTTTCATTTGGAATTGCTCAGCTAGCCAGGTTTTTACGTCTGATAATATTCTTACATCATTCCCAATAAGTAAGATGTCATCAACGTATAAGACAAGAAAAACCTCATTCCCGTCAATGACGCGCTTGTATACACAAGGCTCATCAATATTTTGCTCAAAATTATAAGACTTGATCGTTGTATCAAATCTTATATTCCAAGATCAAGATGCCTGCTTGAGTCCATAAATGGACCTTTGCAGCTTGCAAACTTTTTGCTCTTGACCTTGTGCGGTGAACCCTTCTGGTTGTATCATATAGATACTTTCATCAAGATTGCCATTCAAGAATGCAGTCTTGACGTCCATTTGCCAGATTTCATAGTCATAATATGCGGCTATGGATAGAAAAGTGCGGATGGATTTTAGCATAGCTACTGGCGAGAAAGTTTCCTCATAGTCAACTCCCTCTTTCTGGGTATAACCCTTGGCCACTAGTCTAGCTTTGAAGGTATGTACCTTCCCATCTGATCCCCTCTTCCTCTTGTAGATCCACTTGCAACCTATGGGCTTCACTCCATCAGGTTGGTCTACAAGTTCCCAGACTGAGTTGGAGTACATCGACTCCATCTCCAGGTTCATGGCTTTGAGCCATTCTTCTTTGTCAGGATCATTCATTGCACTACTATAGTTCAATGGATCATCTACACCATCGATGGAGGTGACAACTTGTGCCTCTCCAACCCTTAAGTAGCGATCAGGTTGTCGTACAACCCTCCCACTACGTCTGGGTGGTAGATCATTCTGACTTGGAAGTATCTGACTATCAGATGTCGAAGGTGCTATGTATTTGTCAACTTTTGTTGACGATGGCGCGCTGGTCGAACCAGTAAGTAACTCCTCAAGTAACATTTTACTACGAGGTTTGAACTCCCTCATGTAGTCCTCCTCTAGAAACGTAGCATTTGTCGATACAAATACTTTGTTATCATCGGGACTATAGAAGAATCCTCCCCTAGTTTCCTTAGGGTAGCCTACTGACCGGCGTAAACACACACGTTTAACGCAAGCGCACGTATCGTTCAAGTAGTATAAAAATATCGATCCCACGAGGACTTAATTCCTATTGTTGTTATTAATTGTTGAATCTATTATTTACAAATATCTAATTAAATGGAGAAGAGAATGATTGTTTGATTGGTTGAATGTGGTTTTACAAAATAAATAAATAAAAAGACAAAATAAAATACTAAGGAAAATAACAAAAGACACAAAGATCTAGGGTCGTGAATCATTCTAATATCATTTAAAAGATGAAGTGGTTATTTTATGTTTGTATAATAAATCAGTTTACTAACCTGGAACACTAAATTATGCAAAAGCCTCTGTCGATGGTCAGACGCAAATACCCAGTTTAACCCAATTGAACCATATGTCTATGTCAACCAAATTATCTGGATTCATTAAGTTTAAGTTCCAATTATGGCTACCCCCGCCCGACAGGTATTTCCTATCCTGTAAGGAAATCTATTAAAGGGTTATCTATCTCAAGGAAGATCGTGGGTTATTAAGTCTAAGGTTGAAACCTAAAATCCCTATGTCTAGTTCATTTTAGATTTACCACATCAATCTTATTGGTGATCAGACAACAAGAAGCATTAAGCTTAAGACTTAATAAGTAAACATTTAAATTACCCAAACTATAAAATAACCCCTTATAAACCGTTGATATTAGAATTCATCACAACCCCAGATAACTAACACATAACTAGGGCTAGTAACAACTTAAAAGTAAAAGACATAAAGTAAAAATACTGAAAAGTAAAATACATAAAGTAAAAACTGAAAAGTAAAATAAATAAAATGCTAAGGTAAAAGGAATTACTTTTACTACTACTATTTAGATATCTCCCATAAAATAATATATAAACTTGTGATATTATTTTACCAACCGACCAATCTGGCGGTATCCTAATTAAGTCAAATTAAGTCCAACCAGCCATATAGGCGGTAATATTTGTCCATAATCCAGCCATAAAGGCGGTACCAAAATAAATTACCAACCGACCAATCTGGCGGTATCCTTGATTAGTCAGGTTTAAACCAGATTAAATTGAATTGCCAACCGACCAATATAGCGGTATCCTTTATTAATCAGTATTTTAAATAGTGAATATATATTTTTAAGGGAGATTAATCTAAATAGTAACAGTAAAAGAATTACCTTTCACCCTAGCTTGGGAAATTACCTCCTCATTACTGAAAAGTAAAATTGAAAAATTAAAGAAAGAAAAGTACTGTGCGTAAAAGTAAATTGCGGAAAGTAAAAACTGAAAAGTAAAGAAAAGAAAGTGCGAAACTGAAAATAATTACTGAAAACTAAAAATAAACAAACTAGATACAATCTTCTTATTTATTCATTAAGAATTTCAAAGAAGAAAGTATAAATTTTACAAATGAAATGGCTTGGTATTTATAGGCAAAATTTTGCCTCCATCAAATCATCCATCAAATTCTCCACCAAATCCATTATTAATTTCTCCACTAATTACTCCACCAAATCCATAATTGCTCCACTAATTTCTTATCTGTTTGGTGTTGATTTGATAATTTTTATTAATTATTAATTAATTAATATTTTGCTTTGAAAATGATTGATAATGACTTTTAATAATTACACTTCACACACTTCTGGATGGTTCATCAATTTCGGTCATGAAATCTTCAGAATTCGAAAATATTTTCTCTTTCAAAGTTGTAGATCTTTGAGTCTTCTTTAATCTGGAACTTGAATCAGCTCAATCCGATATCTGAGTAAAAGGTTATGCCCAACATACGACAGATGTGCAAAATTGGAATTTCCAAAACTGCACTTCGTCAAAACGCCCTTTCAAATTTCCAATCTCCAAAATTAATATATCAAGTCCAATAATTGCCCTTATTGATCCACATTTCGTCCTAAATGATTTCATTGAGTCCCGATATTATTTTATCTGCAAAATAAACTAAAACACATCAAAACATTCATCAAACCCGAGAAACTAAACAAAATATTAAGTAAAAGGGGCGGTAAATATTGATATATTTTCCGCTCATCACCTACAAATAGGCACACTTGAGAACATGGTTCCAACTTTGTAGCCTTATTCTTCAGCACATGTGCTGGACACCCCCATATGCGGAAATGTCGTAAACTAGCTTTATGACCATTCCACAACTCTAAGAGAGTCTTAGGAACAGACTTAGATGGAACTACATTAAGGATATACATTGCGGTTTGCAGTGCATATCCCTAGAATGAACTAGGTAGTGAGCTATAACTAAACATAGATCTTATCATGTCTAGTAGGGTTCGATTTCTCCTTTCTGCAACACCATTTTATTGTGGTGTTCCAGGTGCTGTGAGCTGGGATATTATCCCGTGCTCAACTCCACGATCCGATCATAGAGTTTTGATTGTCTTACCTAATTGGTTCTCAACCTCAGCACGATACTCTTTGAACTTTTCAAAGGTATCTGATTTGTGATGCATTAGGTAGACATACCCATATCTTGAATAGCCGTCAATGAATGTGACGAAGTATTCATAACCACCTCGGGCTTTTACATTCATCGGTCCGCAAACGTCCGAATGTATTAGCTTTAGTGGTTGATTGGCTCTTATACCTTTTACAGAAAAAGGTCTCTTGGTCATTTTTCCTTCTAGACAAGATTCATAAACTGGTAAAGTCCCGAGCTTTAACTGGTTTAAGGCTCCGTCCTTTATCAATCTATTTATTCGGTCAAGGTTGATGTGACCAAGTCTAAGATGCCATAGATATGTGTCAGCATGAGAAATCTTTTGCCGTTTCGTTTTTGGTTTTTCAACCTTAAACAGTTCAGTGTTGAGCAGTGACTTATGCGTTAACGGTCTTAACACATACAAGTTATTTTCTGAGTTTCCTGTGCATATAGTCAATCCATTTATACCAATAATAACCAAATTTCTATTAAAAGAAATAGAATAACCATCATCCATAAGTCTAGAAACAGAAATCAGATTCCTGCGGAAACCAGGAATAAATAACACATCATTCAAATTTAAATAACTATTATTAATAAAACTTAAACTAGAAACTCCCACTGCTCTTGCTGAAACGGCATCCCATGTCTCGAATCTCATGGTGTAGTCACCTTCAGCAAGGTCCCTCCATGAATCAAGTAGCTGTAAAGAAGAAAAAACATGGTTAGTGGCCCCGGAATCAATAATCCAAGCGGATTTGTCATCCTCCCCAATAGAGATTCAATAACGAGTAAATCATATTTACCTGTTTCCTTTTTCTCTCCTTAGCTCAGCAAGGTATTTAGGACAGTTCCTTTTCCAATGCCCATTCTTGTCGCAATGGAAACATTTTCCTTTGGGCTTGGAATCCTTGGAGCCTTTCTTGTTCTTCTTTTTCATGGATTTACCTTTAGCCTTTCCAGTGCCTTTCTTCTTCTTCTTTGCAGATTTAGAAGATTCAGCAACATTTGCCTCTGCACTGGATTTACGAGGATCCCCAGCATGGACTCGTAATGGGTGAGCTCATTTAGCAGTTGGGTCAAAGTAAAAGTCAACTTGTTCATAACATAGTTGCTCTTAAACTGCAAGAAACTCTTCGGAAGAGTTCCATGATCATGGTCACCTGGCTACGCTCGTCAATACGAGCTCCATGGGTTTCAGCAGTATTGAGATAAGTCATCATCCTTAAGACATGCTCTCGGACTGATGTCCCATCCTTCATCTAGCAGTCATCGCTGAGACCATGGCCTCATGGCGTTGACGCTCCGAAGGTTGCCCACACATGCCCTGCAATGACTCCATCATTTGTGATGCTAGAGCCATAGGTTCATGCTTTGCAGCAAGAACCTCAGACATCCTTGCTAGCAAGTAGCAGCGGGCTTTCTCATTTGCTGCGACCCATTTCTGATAGGTATCGCGCACAGTTTGGCCGGCATTTCTGGCCGGCTCAGAGGAGGACGTTCCTCCGTCAGGACAAACTTTAGGTCTTCACAGACCAGAATAGCGTTCATGTTACTTTTCCATTTTACATAATTTTCTTCGGTCAACTTATCATTTGAGAGAATGGAAATAATTGGAGAAACCATGGCTGAAAAATAAAATAAACATGCAATTAACATTCATTCGCATATTAAAATCATCAAAGAATTTTGGCATAAAATTAAACATGATGCATGAACCATGAATAATGAATAAGAAACCTAAAAGAATTACTATGCCACGGAGATCTATCATCCCACAAGTAAGTGCCGTCGTAGGGTAGGTCAAGTACTCGCATGATAGATTGAGACAATTTCAGCTGTTTTAATATATGCGGGAATAACTCTTATTCCTATATTAAACACAACTACCGTTTTTTTTATCAAGGAGTTTCATTAACAGTTAATAACTCCTTTGTGAGTGTAACCCGCCGTTTCGGGATTCTTTGACTTAACAAGTGAAGTGCCGCCGTAGGGTAGGTCAGTTCACAAGATACATCTAGGATCCCTATCCTTTCGGAACCCAAACTTGATATTGACCCAAAATGGACACCATCCGTAGGGGGACGAAAACAAAGCCGTCTCGAGGCGCCTTTTGAATCTCACGTTTTTGGACTAACAACGGAGATCGCGGGATGTACTGTCGTATATCCCTCTCCCACTCACTATTTTAAACTTAAGGTTTCTATCTAAAATATCTAATATTTTATCCTAACTAGTGTGGATAAACTTATGGCGGCTAAAGCATAATTTATTTACACTAGTTCGTCATAAGTGAGCTAATCAATTTTAACTATTAAAATTGTGTCACTAAATCCTATTAGTCTCTACTAACAATTTACTCTATTAAACTAATTTAATTAGAGTGGTATAAGTGAGCTATAATATTTTAACCCTTAAAATACTAGGCACTTAAAAGTCTAAAACATGGAATTCTAAATGGTCAAAATTTAATTAAACATTTTAATAAATCTTAGTGTGTTATAAAATTCAATGGTACGTGGAATTGTATCCCGAGTGCAGACCACATATCCGTCCATACGGAATCGGCTATGGAATTTATATCCGGGTTTCCATCCTATATACCAATGGAATTTATTATGCACCAATTAAGTCCAATATATTAGAATTCAAGTTTTAGACACTTATTCCCATTAATCTAATTAATGATTTCAATGCATATCATTTTCTAACTTAAACATTTTAAATTACATAAAATCATAATTTTATGTCTATAATGATAATGCATCTATGACATGTTATGGCAAGTAAAATGCACGGGTGGGCACCCTAGGCTATATGACATGTTATTCAAACAATTCGAAATAAACATACATATAACATAATAAAAATTATTTTGCATTGACCAGGCTCTTATTTTTTCTATACTAATCTAATTAGTACAAAAGATTCACCAAGGCATTCCTTGGCCTTCAAATCCCGCTCCAAAGTGGTGTTGGCTCTCTTTGCGACTTCGGTGCTCTAAATTACAAAGAATTGAAACTTTATATTGAAAATTAAAATTACAACAAATATAAACAATGGCCTTATGGCCTTACATCCCAAAACCAAAACCAACTACAAAAATAAGAGCCAGAAAAATTTACGACCAATGCAAAATCCATTCATCACATGAATATCACAATGTGCCCACTCATCTAAACATGCATATCATATTTATAACTCATATAAACATATTAAAATAGAAACTTTAAATGAAAAAGTGAAGGGTTAAGAGCACTTTTCAACCTCGCTCTTGATGCCAATTGTAGGGAAACTGTTTCCCTCGCGCAGCGGAAGCGATTAGGCTCACGGATCGAACTTGAAAAATTTTCTGCTCTTCCCTTGCTTGGCCGAACCACACCAGTGGATTCACTGATGTTTTGGACAAAATCTCAGCTCCGGAATAGCCCCGAAACAGTCCCCGAACAGCCCTTGAACTGCAATGAAATAACAGACTGTTTTGGACACGTTATGGGCGCGAACTAACCCAGTTTCAGGTCTGATTTGCGCCACTCACTGCTCAATTCAGATCTAATTTTCTCCAAAAATCAATCCTAACACAGCCCTAAAATTATCCTAAAGTGTTTCCCAAAATCCTGAATGAAAACCAAACAAAACGGAGCTCCCTGAGAACTTGTATCTGCGAAAATACCAGGGATTCCAGGGGCTGGTTTGCCGTGACTTGTGTTAAGTATTTGGGGATGTTTTTCAACGTCACGAGGTCTTCCGAACTATGTCTCGACACTAACGGAGGGTAGTGGGGCTACACTCACAAATTAATCTCTAAACGGTTTAGAGAATAATCACACACACCAAAAGAATTCTCAACTCTTGAGAGCTTGGAGAAGGAGATGGAGGCTAGGTTTTTTGATTTCTTGGGTCTGAAAAATTAAATCATAATTTTTCTTTTATACTTTTGGATAATTTGATTCATAAAACAAATCAACCACTAGTCTCCCATCTCTCTCAAATTCGGCCAAGGGGTAGGATTTCTAGTTTGATTTTGCTTCCAAAATAAACAAATCCTAATCCTTATTTGCTTAGGTAATTTCGGCCAAGGTAGGGTATTAGGATTTGATTTTGTTTCTCAAACAAACAAATCCTATTCCTTATCCAATAAGGAATCCTACCTTGGTAATAATTCTTAGCCTTTATTAAATTATATCATATATAATTTAATATTCTATTTAATAATTATCATATAATTATTAATACCTTATATTAACTTTTAATATAAAGTCTCAAGTGTGATTAATTAATGTTATTAATCATATTAATAATATTTATTCTTTGTGAGTATATAATTGGACCGTCCAATTATATTAGCTCCGCTAAAGTATATCGAGCTAGCACGGGGACCAAGTGGACCTACGGTTTCGAGCTCCAATAATCTCTAAATACTAATTAAGCTCTTAATTAAATATTCTGAATTATTAACTTCGAATTATTCCACTAAAATTTCGAAGTTGCACTCTCATTGCCGTAGATGAAATATTAAGCCGAACCAATTCGGTGTCCACCGATATAGTCATTGCATACGAATTGATCCTTCACGTATATCTCGTAATTAGAGCCGGGTCATAATGTCCGTTATACCCTTCTAATTATTTTTACCTTAAGTACCATTGATTCTCTAATGAATGATTTATTCACAACTGTTATGAATATTAATCTTTCTATTCGTAATAGAAAAATTTGAGCGCTCAAACCGTTCAAGTACCGAATCAACCCTTAATAGAGATACTCATCTACTTCTCGTAAGAATAAGTGAATTCCATGTCTATGTAAAACGTTCTCAGCTACATAACAGACTATGCCCCCAAAGTACGTAGTTATTGGTTGGGATTGCAACACCAACCTCACCTTTGTAAATCAAAGGACACAACCCGTTATGCAGGAGTTCGTAGTATACTCAGGATTAAGATCAATCCATATATGACCATCAAGTAGATTGAAATGACTTTCTTTGTTTAACGGATATTATAAGAATGTCATTTCTATCTAGGCCCAGTCCTATATGATCACATCATATAAGGTGCCTCCATTCTCATGTCTCTACATGGACGATCCGGATTAAGATCGTCATCCAAATATAGAATTGACCGCAGCTATAGATAAACCACAAACAAAGTACCCAGTTTGTTTGCTCTCTATGGACTATTTAAGATTACTAACTTCAGTCTTAAATCCTTTGGTGCATGACGTTCATACACCAAGTCTGAAGGTACATAAGTAATCTACGGTATTTATGAAGATATACAATATGCGATATTGAACAAACAATTAGATAAATGAATAATGCATCCTTTTATTTCTAAACACATGAAGCCGTTTACATCACATGTAGCTCTAGGGCATACATCCCAACATCATGCTCCAAGCAAAAATACCCAAATTAAAGTTTAAGAACCCTAGAATCAAATCATGCTTAGAAACCGCTCTGATACCATTGTTAGTGTCCTAGACATGCCACGAGATCTCTAAGTAATGATTTGTGTGCGAATAATCTAAAGATTGGTAGAAGTTCAAAACTTTTCATGGATGATGGAAGCTTCAAGCCCTCTTTGTTGTTCCAAACTCATGGGTGAGTCTCCCTATCACTTTCATTTGACTTCTTAAAGTGCTAGCTTACTTGAATTTTGCAACAAAATTCCATGGGAGAGACAATAATGCTCACGGCCATGAGCAAAAATGGAGAAGAAATAGTTACTGTGAATAGTAACCTTATGCCACTTCCAAAGTTGACTTGGTTTAAATATTAAGGTTGAGTGTTGAATTTGGTTTGAGTGTATTATAAGTAAAGCTAAGCTTTCTTTCAATAAATCAAATCCATGAAATAAGATTAACCACTTCCATCACATGTCTAACATGTTGATGTAAGTGAAGTGGGTCCCACCACTTTTAAATTTGAAATTTAAGTCGGATAACTCAACACGCAACTTCGCTCGGGCCCGGGTTCGTTTAATTCTGAATAAATGAATTTTCTGTTGCGACGCAATTAAATCCAATTTAATTAAATAATAATGCCTAGCAAAATTATTATAAAAGTCGCTTGCGAATTAATTCTAAATTAATTCGTTTTCCCGAATTAAAATCCAATTTTAATTCCGCTTTGAAATCCGATTTCATTTAATATATCCAATATATTATTTAATCGATTTATTCCAAATTAATCGTTCTCTCTCTTCTATCCAAATTTTATCCTAGATAAATTCTTGCCGCAATTAATCCTAGATTAATTTTCTATCTCTCATAATTAATCCCAGATTAATTCTGTTCGAGTCAATTGTCATCAGTGAATCTTTGGGAGGCGACCCAAGAGATCCCTGGATATGTTGACAGTAAATGAGGTCATCGGACTATCCGAACACGTGCATACCTCGTACCACATTCTTACCGATTTGCAAGACATGGTTGGCTTCTAGCAAAGCACCGTGCCTACCCAATTCTCCAGAAATATTCTTTTAAGGGATACTAGATCTTTATCAAGCGTAGTATACATAATATTGCGTATTATGATCCAGTATCGGATGACACATGCTAGGCCTGGGGCTGGAGTTGTATCTGTCCCGTACGAAGCATATATCGGATCACTAGCAACTAGTCTCTTTATGATCGGAAAGTCATGACCTAGTCATACTTTCCCGATGGCTATAGCACTATAGAGTACCAGTTCTATATCCCTGCGTGATCATCATCTCAATATGATTGAAGTGATATTTCCATCTTGACATCACACCCAATACACTACGATTCTCAGTAAATCCAGAAGAGGCGTACATAGAGCCTGTTAAAGCCCCGGACGACCAAAATCAAAGTATACTGATTGTCGCAAGTATTAGCGATGCAAGTCTCAGGTTAAGACCATATACACCTACCCTGATTCAGATTCCCATAGACACAGAGTCATACTACCAATAAGATTCTGAGGGGTCTATCCAGAGTGAAGCTGTTCCTGTACCATCGGCAAACAGAACCTCCTATCACACTTGCATGAGTATCCAATACCTAAATATATGAGAATAATGTCGTTAAGCTTCCATAACGCGCACAAGTGTAATACTAGCCTATTCCGCATTATCGATGTCCAGTCTCAATAATACTACGACTAGGTATATTTAATGATTAAACCTTACGTGGATTAATATTGTCTCATATCTTATTAATCTGGTACTAATCATATGGACTTTTATCATTTATATATCCAGGTAATCCAATTACAAATGATAAAAGAGCAATTTTCTTTGTCACATAGTTAATTTTGTACAAGAACACCATGTTACTTACAAAATAGTGATGGTATGGGTCATAATTATCCAACATTATTGGTATTATGACTATGTGTCTATGGGAATCCAAATCAAGGTAGGTGTAAGTGGTCTTAACCTAAGAGTTGCATCGCTAATACTTGCGACAATCAGTATACTTTGGTTTTGGTCGTCCGGAGCTTTAACAGGTTCTATGTACGCCTCTTCTGGGTATACTAAGAATCGTAGTGTATTGGGTGTGATGTCAAGATGGAAGTATCACTTCAGTCATATGGAGATGATGATTACGCAAGGATACAGAACTAGTACTCTTAAATGCTATAGCTATCGGGATAGTATGACTAGGACATGAGTATCCGATTACAGAGACTAGTTGCTAGTGATCTGATATATGCTTCGTACGGGGCATGCACAATTCCAGCCCTAGGCCTAGCATGTGACATCCGATACTAGATCGTAATACGCAATATATAGTATACTATGCCTGATATAGATTATATATATTCGATGTTGAATATATTTCTGGAGAATTGGGTAGGCTCGGTGCTTTGCTAGAAGCCAACCATGTCTTATAAATTGGTAAGAACGTGGTACCGGGTACGCACGTGTCGGATAGTCCGACAACCGCATTTACTGCCAACATATCCAGGAATCTCTTGGGTCACTTCCTAAAGATTCACTGATGACATTTGACTCGAACAGAATTAATCTGGGATTAATTATGAGAGAGAAAATTAATCTGGGATTAATTACGGCAAGAATTAATCCGGGATTAATTCTTCGAGAAGGGAGAACGCGATTAATTTGGAATTAATCGGAAAAATAAATTTAATAGTTAAATTGGATTTTTCTATTTAATTTATTTAATTGGGCTAAAATAATATATCAGATATATTAATTGAAATTGGATTTCAATACGGAATTAAAATTGGATTTTAATTCAAACGAACGAATTAATTTATAATTAATTCATAAGTGACTTCCGTAATAATTTTACTAGGTATTATTATTTAATTACGTAGCGACGGAAAATTCGTTTAGTCGGATTAAAAGAACCGGGCTCAAAGTGTGTAGTGTAAGCCAACTTGAATTTTGAATTCAAAGTGGTGGGACCCACTAACTTACATAAACAAGTCACATGTGTGATGGAAGTTGTTGGTTGCATTTAATGCAATTTTACACACATCTAAAGCTTCTTGGACAAGCTTTGTATCATAACATATTGACTTTTGGAAAGTGAAAATACATCTCTCTTTTTTCTTCTCCCTTGGCCGAAACTTGCAACTCTTGGAGGGCAAAATTTTCTTTCAAATTTTGATCAAAGCTAGCACTTTGGGAGTCTTTGAATGTGATAGGGAAACTCACCCAAGAGTTTGGAACTCAAAAGGAGGGCTTGGAGCTTTTACGACAAAGAAAAAAATCTTGAACTTCATCCGATCATTGTAAGTTTTTCCGCAACTTTCTTTGATTTTATTCACACACAAATATTGTTTAGAGATCATTGGCATGTCTAGGACACTAATAGGTGAGACTTGATTGGTGCTGTAGAGATTGGATTAAAGTGTTGGATTGTGTTAATTTTGGTTAATTTGATTAATTGAGAAATTATGACTTTAAACCTAAATCAAAATTGAGGATTTTCATATATATGTTGTATTTTGATACATATGAGATGTATAAATTATTTTGGCAGTGATTGTAAATCACCTAAACTTATATTTGACAATTTAGGACCAAAATAATCAAAATGAAAAATATTTGGGGCTCACGGCAATAAGTGAAAATATGGAGAAAAAAAATTCTAGGTTTCATTTTAATGTATATAAGATGTACAAATCATTTTGGTAGTGATTGGATATCACCTAATATTGTATTTGACAAATTAGGACCAAAATGAACAAAATGAAAACTTTTTGGGGCATTTCCGTAATTATGGAAAATCTGGAAAATTTTTCAGATTTCTGTTTTTATTGTATATTTGATGTACAAATAATTTTGGTTGTGATTGGAAATCACCTAAACTTGTTTTGAAAAACTTAAGACTAAAATGATTAAAATTGAAAGTTTTGGGGTTGTATGGTAATTTACTGAAATAATGATTTATGTGTTAAAATTTTGTGTTTGAGTATTCAGTGATTAAAATAAATAATTTTATTTTAATTACCCAAGAAAAATTAAAGAAATGGTAAAATTTGATTTTCCCACATTCTGCTGCGTAACCCGAGTATTTTGCTCAAAACCCCAACAAAATGGTATCAGAGCGAGTCTGATTCTTGGCCCATGATATGATTAGCCCTTTAAATTTAACATTTAGTATAATCCTTACTTAATGAATGCATATGTTATTTAATTTGATTAAATAAAAGTGTATGACACTTTATGGAAAATCCCCATTAAATAAGACATTGAAGTAACTTGTATTAGAAATACTTGTTTCTTGGTTCATCTTGTCAATAAGGATATAAATAAATTTTGTGGCTATATCCGAGAACGTGCCAAAGCAGTGAGGGTATAGTCGATAGAAATCTATTTATACCGGATGTATATTTGATACTAGATAAATTCAAGTGAAAGTGGATTCCTGAATGTGCCACCGCTGTCAGGACTACATTGGTAGCTTGAGTTTTTCATTTACAAGTGAAGCCTTGATACGCCTCCTGTGAACGTGCCAAAGTTGTCACAATGAGAAACAATCAGAACCAAAATCAGGAGTCACAATGAGTGTGATTGACAATGAGTTGCCTACCTATGAATATACATAGGCGAGAACGTGCCAAAGCTGTGAGTCGAAATATATTCATGGGTCCACCTCTCACTATGGAATTCAATTTAATCATTGCATTCCCGTTTTTCGTTGGGGATTACGGTATTACGTAAAATAGTGAGAGGCACTACTTGGTTTAAAAATTCCATAACTAAGACGGTGAGTAATATTATGAAAATTACTGCTTATGTTTCCTTTATTCTATTGTGTTGATAGAATTAAACTTCTAATCCACTACATGCATTTATTTATATATGTTTTCTTACATGACTTATGGTTGCTGTTTTTTAGAATAGGTTCTAGATAGACATGGATATTGTTATATTAGTCTAAACCATCGGGAACTGTTGTTCCAATTTTCTAGGAAAGTTAAGATGGTTAGTGACTTAGTTACTAAGTCACGATAGGCAATCTAAATGGATATCCGTTTTAGGATATAATGGACTAGAGAGAATAATTTTCTTGTGTAGTAAAAATTGACATGAATTGGTTCATGTTTCGAGATTTTTTTACTGGCATTAAGAAAACCCCATTAGGTGTTTGTTTATCTGATAATGACATTTCTTGGCTTTAATGACCTTTAGAGGTAATGTGTCTGACATAGTTTGCTAATCAATTATTTGTAATTGTTGTGAATAGTTGAAGGTAAATTATATAGCTTAAAAAAATGAGATGTGTATAGTTGTGGGTAGAGAATATCGATTATCACAATATGACAATTATAGCTATTGGATATTAGATCTCCCGTCTAGTTATTTAAAATTATTGTTTAATGATTGTTTTGATATATGATATCAGAACTTGCGACTATTGGATAGTTACTTGTTCTTTATAAACAATTATTAAATATTTTTATATGACTAGTAGTATAATTGATGAAGAGATAAACATTAAGAATAATATTCGGTAAAGTAAATAATTTAGAACAATGCTTTATGAGATTTTATCACTTAAGTATTAGATGTTTATTCCGTATGGTAAATGATGGTCTGATATGAGATCACACTGCATAGCCTCATCAATTTAATGAATATAGTATTTCAGGAATGTGATTAAATCTCATTTAATCAATGATAGTCATTGTAGCATGAGATTTATTAAAATAATACATTGGATGTATGTAGTTTAATGAATTATAAATTACCTTGGATATTTTTCTTTACTTCATAACTTAGTTAATGAGTTGTCATGACTCAGCTACGTGTTTCTAAAAGAATACATATTGAATGTCTCGAATGGTTCAAGAACTTTCAATATGTTTTTGATGAAACACGGATAGAATATTTTGACTAGTTCAAAGATATTCGATCTGAAGTTTTTGAAAACTGTATCTTTAAAATTCATTTGTGAGTCTTTGAATTATTTAAAGATGTTTGATACAATCAAACATATGAATTTATGGCAATTAGTTCTAATATTATTTAAAGAATATGATTATTTCTCAATATTATTCTTCTACAATTCCATCGTGATGGAACTGGACAGTGGGAGGAGTCAAATCTTATATGATTTGATTCGTTTAATATTGAATATTACCGAATTAATTTCAATACTATTGGGGTTATGCTCTCGTAACACTATATTCATCATTTTAATTAATGTTCCATTAGTTTCTACAGTTACGTATTTGATATGCATAAATAGAAAATTCGAATCTTGAAAAGTTTCAGATTTGAATCTTTCTTTTGTATAATGGTTATATAATTAAAAGTACTTGCGCCTCGGAGGTACAAGTAAAAGTTTATCATTTATCATATTTAATAGAATATTCTATTCTATTTGATAGAATATCTTTTCTACGATCCCTAGTAATAAAATTATTTTATTACTTAGTGTGTAACATCAGATGTTGACCATTGTAGAAAAGACCTGACTTATCGAAGTCAAATGTGAGAGTGATAAACTATAAATGGAACTGCATAATTAATAAGATGAAAAGACCCTAAGACATCTTTCGTATAAGTTCAATAGGATGTCAGAATCATTTACACAGTATTTGATACTTGATGGTTCTGTTGTTTTCTTATCGAAGAAAATTATCATATAACTTATAGTGGGAGCGATATTTGATATCGATTCCGGAAGTTAGATTAGACCATAGATCTAAGATTGTTCATAGCTTACTATGATCAAGTTTTGAACTTTATTAAGCTTTCGTTATGAATCGTTCATAAAATATGCATCAGAATTGCGTAGCGAAAGCAAAGTGAGCTTATTAAAGGTTTGACCTTTTATCGTATGACAGTGATAAATGTTACACTCAACAATCTATATTAGATCCTGAGGAAACTTGTTTCGAGTCGCACTAATTGAACAACTAAAGATCTGTTGGTTAATGTTGATATTAAACTGTATATTTTAGCTAAGAATGCAAAATGATGTTTCTGAATGGTTTCTTCAGATAAGATATCCGTTGTGATTTCTTAGTTTGAAGAGTTCGTTCTGAAATGGCCCGAGAGTTTGTGTTCTGCTAAGATCACAGTTTGGTATACTAGCTTATGGAGCCTATTGTAGACTTAGATGAGCCTTTCAGAAATCCGTGTTCTCTAATTTGATATCAGTCAGATTGTCTGATTTTATCAGAGTATAGAGAATGCATATATAATAGTAGGGTTAGTGAGAGCATATAAATTTCTTTCTAGTGTTATATATCCTAATGACATTATCATTATTAATGTAATAATAAGATGTTTATAAGGTAAAAGGTTTACCTAAGTCTTCTTTTCTTCATGAAAGCAGTGAGAATAGTCTCTATTATATTCAATATAAAATTTTATATATGATATAAAACTATGAAACTTGTGAGATACTCTCATTAGTCGTGCATTAGATATAATCTAATATAGGACACATCAAGACTATCTGTATGACAGTTAATGTATCTGTTTGACAATTAGTATAACTGTTTGTCAGTTAGTGTGTCTCTTTTATATAGTATTCATCATTCGTAAAGGGTGATTCCTTTGTCTAAAGAGAAATTGAATAGAATGTCTAGTCAATCTTATGCATCATAGGATGATGGCATAATGAATATTATATTATGTACGACTAGAAGACATCAATTTAATCGTAATTGTTACGAACTATTTTGATACGCTAAAGACCATATGATGTGTCTAAGACATGTTTTTTTTTATCTTTGAGATATTAAGAACGAGTTTCTTATTCATGGAGAATATAGTCGGCAATCACGAGGGTCTGATTAGTTTTAAGTCTAATTATGATGATAGACGGTCTATGTCATAAAGAATCAGAAAAGATGCAGTGGGAGTGTCACGAATGATTCTACTGTATAAGTGGAATTCATTGTAACTTATGAAGTATTGACTTATGAAGTTGCAAAGTGACCTTATAGATTAAAAGTTTTTGATATTAATGTTGTGCTTGTGGTTGTCTGCATAGTATTTTGGACCTGATCCCTAAATACTTGGATAATTCAGTAGTTATAGCACAATATTGATATTGCATCTGAGTCATATTGATATATAACTTAGGTTATAAAAAATATGAATGATGCTAGTTAAGGGAAACGTTTTGGGTTTTTTGGACAAACTCAATATGTTATAGCGGGCTTACTTGTTGTTGCCTACCTCTTGAGAGATAGGTCAGCTCTTGAGGACGATGCGTATGTGATACATATTTAGATGTGTATATGATACCGTGGATTGGCACTAGAGCAACTGGGAGAAATTGTTAGGGTTGGTGCTCGGAGTTCCAATCCGGATCGTATTTATGTATGATTCATTAATACGAACAATTTCTTTTTTCCATAATATTACTTATTTATAGTAGTACTTCTTGCTTTTATATACATAATCGATCTAATTACGATTAGATTGAAACTAAATATGATTTATTGATATTTATATATTAGACAAAGACCCGATAATATATAATCTGGTGCACAATTACAAAGTAGTTTGTAATTGACATTGGAAAGTGACACTACTAGAAGTATATTATCAAATAAAGTTTCTGGTCAAGATTTACTAACACGGGTCGGTTATTAAAATCCGCTGAGACCAGTACACGTCGTATATCGAGACTTGGTCCGATGGTTTATCCCAATGAACCATTAGTCTGAAGAGACTCGTATAGACGTGTATGTGTTTATATTGGATAAACATTGAACGACTCACCGAAGATTTCCTAATAGATAATACACCAACGTCAATAGGAATCTTCTCGGGTCAAGTGAGCATAGTGGTCATTTGATTTGAGATACCATTATGGATGTATGAGGTATCCTCAACACTTTGATGGCAGTCACGTCACTGATCTATTTAGATCAGACCTCAGCATGTTCCTTGGGTTTGGACTGATCCTCAGGATATCCTGTGCATATCAAGATAGGATCCGTCAGTTCTGTATACAGAGCATAGGTATTCAATATGGAATTAGCAATATGTTAAATCCATGGGCCAGTGGTACACTGTAGAAGTAAGTTATAAGTGTTATTAAGAGATTACTAATAGAATCGTCGACGAGATTATACCTATAGAGATTTGATATTTTTATCTATATCTCTGGAATAATCTGAATACCTGTGACAAAGAGATTATACGTATGCGATGACCTCGACCTGTATGATTCAGCGAGTTTATCCATGGTCGTCATAATTTATGGGTGGGTAGATTATGGACACGAAATTGGATTTCATGACGAATATGCCTGAATCTAGAGAGTATCACTAATGAAATATACTCGTAGAGTACTAGGGCAACTATTATAAATAATATTGATTATTTATAAATCATTTAACTGTTAAACGAAAAGATACATGCTTAAAGGTTTATCCGGCCATTTCTTAATAAATGTGTATTGAATTTAATTAATGATTTTATTAAATACACAGTAATTAATTGTCAAATAAAGTATTTGACACATGTCATAAATATATGTATTATGGAATATTGAAAGTAAATTAATACATATATATTTAGATATTTATTTTAGATAATTATCTAATTATTTTATTGTTAGATAATTAGAATTATTTATTACATTTATCTTTAATTATGATTATTGTTGGAGGTGGATTAATTTGATTCGTTCACTTGTTAGAAAATATTTAAAGTTGTAGTGTACAACTTGAACAAGTAACTTAACCTTTTTTATTATAATAAAATTTGAAGTAAAAATGACATAATTACCACTAGGTTTTCGGCCAAAGTGAGTGGGGTATATAATGTTTTTGTTTCATTTTTTCCTAACACAAGTTCAAGCCTCCAAGAAATAAAAAGTGAGAGTTGAGAGGAAAAAACACAAGTCTTTAAGCTTGAAACTTGAATTAAAGATTGGAAATCAAGGTATTTCATCCTTTCCTTTTGTAGAAAATTGTTTCTATTATTTTAGGCTACTACATGTGATGTTAGTATGTGTTTTCCTTTTCTCTTATTTTGTGTTGAGAAACCTGGAAGCTTGGATGAAGGATATAAGCATGTATATTGAACAAAGTTTGCTTATTAATAATTAATAAGCACACTTTTGGTCATTAGATGACTTGGTTGCCATTCTAGAGTTGTTAGGCCACTCAATGATGATCTAGAATTGTTCTTGAGTTGTTTCATAGTGGTGAGACTTGATTGGCGTTGAAGAGATTGGATTAAAGTGTTGGATTGTGTTAATTTTGGTTAATTTGATTAATTGAGAAATTAGGGTTTTAAACCTAAACCAAAATTAGGGCTTTTCATATATATGTTGTATTTTGATACGTATGAGATGTATAAATTATTTTGGTAGTGATTGGAAATCACCTAAACTTGTATTTGACAATTTAGTACCAAAATGATCAAAATGCAAAATATTTGGGGCTCATGGCAATAAGCAAAAAATCTGGAAATTTTTTTCTATGATGCATTTTAATGTATATAATATGTACAAATCATTTTGGTAGTGATTGGATATCACCTAATCTTGTATTTGATAAATTAGGACCAAAATGAACAAAATGTAAACTTTTTGGGGTATTTCCGTAATTATGAAAAACCTGGAAATTTTTTCAGATTTATGTTTTTATTGTATATTTGATGTACAAATCATTTTGGTTGTGATTGGAAATCACCAAAGCTTGTTTTGAATAACTTAGGACTAAAATGATTATAATGGAAAGTTTTGGGGTTGTATGGTAATTTACTGAAATAATGATTTCTGTGTTAACAAATTTTGTGTTTGAATATTGAGTGATTAAAATAAATAAGTTTATTTTAATTACCCAAGAAAAATTAAAGAAATGGGAAATTTTTTTTTCCCGCATTCCGCTGCGTAGCCAGAGTATTTTACCCAAAACCCCAACAAATACTACTCGGTCAAATCTCATAACCCTTATCGGACCCAAATAAATTAATCATGATACTTTATTTCTTCTAAAATTAGGCCCTTATATCATCTCCAATATTTTTCACTACCCCTCGGAAAAATTTGACCAAAGTCACTAAATTACTACTCTAATTGAGTTATGAAATTTCGAGTCGTTACAAATTCTCCCTCCCTTAAAAATGATTCTTCTCCAATCTAATTGCTAAAATATGGAACAGCCCTTCTGTAAATAATTGAGGATATTGTTCTTTCATGATAACATTTGGCTCCCAAGTCGTCTCTTGACCTTTATGGTGCTGCCAAACATCATTAACTGAGGGAATCCACCTTGATCGTAACTTCTTTGTCTCTCTACCCACTATTGCTACAGGTTGTTCGAAATATGATAGATTTTGACAGATATCCACTGTCTGAGGTTCTAAAACATAAGATTCATCGTATAAGTATTTCCGCAGCATAGATACATGAAACATCGGGTGTATCTTATCCATACTAGGTGGAAGTGCCAACTCATATGCTCTCCCTCCAACTCTACGAAGTATCTAAAATGGCCCAATGTACCTAAGGCTGAGCTTGCCCCTCTTGCCAAATCTCATAACTCCCTTAAAAGGAGATACCTTCAAGAACCCCGAGTCACCTACTTGAAACTCCAGATCTTTCCTCCGGTGATCCGCATAATGTTTCTGGTGACTTTGAGCCGTTTTCATTCTTTCTCTAATTAACTTCACCTTTTCCACCGCATCTTGTACCAAATCAGGTCCAAGCAACTTTTGTTCCCCAGTTTCAAACCAACCCACTGATGACTTACATTTTCGACCATATAAGGCTTCGAAATGAGCCATTTGAATACTTTTCTGGTAGCTGTTGTTATATACAAACTCTATAAGTGGCAAATGTTTCTCCCAACTACCTTCAAAATCTATCACACAGGCTCGTAACATGTCCTCCTGAGTTTGAATAGTTTGTTATGTTTTTCCATCCGTTTGAGGGTGAAACGTCGTACTGAAACGTAACTGGGAACCCAGGGCTTCTTGGAATGATTGCCAAAACTTGGATGTAAACTGAGAACCACGATCAGAGATTATTGAGACTCCATGCAATGATACTAACTTATCCAAATGCAGCCTGGCATACTGAGCTGCTGAATAATTAGTCTTTATGGGTAGAAAATGTACGTATTTCGTCAACCTGTCTACAATCACCTAAATGGAATCATATCCTTTCGAGGTATGAGGAAGCCTAACTACAAAATCCATAGTAATATTCTCCCACTTCCATTTAGGAACTCCCAAACTTTGAAGTTTCCTTGCCGGTCTCTGATGCTCCGTTTTACCTGCTGACAAGTGAGGCATTTTGCAACAAACTCCACTACATCTGTTTTCTTACCGTCGCACCAATAGAGATCTTTTAAATCATTGTTTATCTTAGTAATTCCAGGATGCATAGTATAGGATGAAGTATGGGCTTTCTCTAACAACGAGTGTCTCAACTCAGGAATTGGAGGAACAACAATTTTCCATTGCTTCCTCAGAAGATTTTCGCTGTCTATATAATACTCCTCATCCACACCTTGCTTTAGTTTATCTCTAATCCATTGGATTTGGATGTCTGTTTCCTCAGTAGTTCTAATTTCATCCACCAGTGTAGATCGGACCTGAATTTGTGCCAGCAATGCTCTCTGATTTGTTACATGAAAGCTTACTTCATCTGAAATATATTTATGCATCTGTCTAGCTGGTTGCCATCTTCCAATTGGAAAATGAGCTAAACTCCCCATGGATTTCCTACTTAAGGCATCAAGTACCACATTAGCCTACCAGGATGATACTGAATTGAACTATTATAATCTTCAATAACTCAATGCATCGCCTCTGCCATAAATTAAGATCTTGTTGACTCAGAATGTACTTGAGACTTTTGTGGTCAGTAAAAATCTCAAACCTTTCATCATATAAATAATGTTGCCATATCTTCAAGGCGAAAATTATTGCTACCATCTCCAAGTCATGGGTGGGATAATTCTGTTCATAAGGTCTTAGTTGTCTAGAAGTATAGGCGATAAATTTTCCTTTTTGTATCAACACACATCCCAATGCCACTCTAGAAGCATCACAGTACACCATAAACCCTATTGATCTTGATGGTAAAGCCAGAACAGGAGCGGTAGTCAACCATTGTTTAAGCTCCTGGAAACTCCTCTCACAGGCATCTGACCATTCATACTTCACATTTTTCTACGCCAACCGAGTTAACGGAGCAGCTATTCTAGAGAAGTTTTCCATGAATCTCTGGTAGTATCCTGCTAACCCCATAAAACTACGAATCTTTATCACACTAATGGGGGATTGGTTACCGATATCCGTCAATTCCATATCCATCAATTTCATATCTGTATCAAGTTACATCTGAGGTGGGTTTTCCCCCATGCCTCCAAAATCATAAAATCATACCTTTGAAATCATTTTCATCATCCAAACATTAATTTGAAACCAAGTTTTATCAAAAGCTTAAATCATAATTTTCAACTCGAATGAAATCAATAATTTCAATTATATTTATTAAATCAACAATCTGTGTAATCATATCTGAAATCACTTTTAAAAACTCTGAAATAAGTACTCCACTCACAGTGCTACGGTAAGCCGGGTGTGGTATGCGACGTCGGTGACCTCCGAGTGGCTTGACATTGATCTAATGCCAAGAAACCATTAGTTTTCCTTGTAATAAATAGGAAAGTATATGTAATTAATGGTTGATATTTATGCTTATGGTATGACTTATCATGTGTCTACACATCTATACGAAGCCCTTAGAGTGCCCCCAAATATCTTAGGATAAAACAGGAATGATTAAAAATATTTCCTGAAAAAGTGCCACGCATCGCGACACAAGCCTCTGGGCGTCGCAACACGCACCCAAATGGGTGAGGCACTACCCATACTCTGTTATATGCATCACGACACAATGGGTTATCCATCGTGATGTGTCGTGACTTATGCAAACCAGTAAGTGTCTTCTGTATCACGCGTCGCGACGCTACCCACCCGGCGGCGCGACACTCCTAGTCCAGAACAAAACCAGAACCCATTTTCTAGTACGCGTTGCGTCGCTGGGCCCAGATTTTTAATTTCACTTCATACACCATTTTCTCAACACCACAGAAGCTACAACCATAACAAATACACAACATAACATCAATTACATCATTCCAAACCATCACATAACCATTTATAAACCCCAACTCAATTTCACACTTAGTGATTACACAAATTAGGGGTTTCAAAACCCTCAACTTTTCCAACTCAATAACCATAAACACATCACTAAACTCAAGCTATCAACACTCTTCAAACTTCAAATCATCAAAATTCAGTAATTTAAGACTTGGGTTAAACATTTCTCACCTTGAAACAAAATATCCTTACACCAATAGGGCCTTCTAAGGTCCATTGTTACTCTTCCAAGCTTGTATGTGGCTTTAGGGTTCTAAAACTTGGGTGGAAATGAAGGGAAATTTGCTTCAAGTTTTGTTAAGAAGAATGAGAGAAAAGAGATGGAACGGGAATGAGAAAGAGAGGGGGGTTGGAATACTTCCAAATGCCCTTCATTATTTTTTCTTTCTTTCTTTATATTGCCAACTGTAATAATGGTGGACAAGTGTAGTGAATATAGGGAATTTGTAAACCTTCTAGATATAATACTATTCGGTCAAATCTCATAACCCTTATCGGACCCAAATAAATTAATCATGATACTATATTTGTTCTAAAATTAGGCCCTTCTATCATCTCCAATATTTTTCATTACCGCTCGAAAAAATTTAACCCAAATCACTAAATTACTACTCTAATTGAGTTATGAAATTTTGAGTCGTTACAAATAATAGAAACTGTTTATTTTATTTGTAATAAAATATTTCAAAAGTATTTACAGGGAAATACATAAGAAAATTGGCGCTCTGAGCACCAACCCTAACAATAACGCATCTAGATCCTAGATTCAGGGACAGGATAGTGGCATGCATTGGGGGACGATGATACGTAACGCCCCAATGGCATGGATTTGCACACTTGGCTCCAGTTCAGTGGCTTGGGGGACAGCGATACGTAACACCCCAAGACCACTAGATTAGCCGTATGGGGGGACGGTGATACGTAACGCCCTCATGCATCAGGTTTTCTATAGATACTCAGAGACATGATTTTCATAATGATGGTTTATAAAAGATTTTTCAAGAGAAAACTGTTTTATGAGAATTTTATAGGTTTACAAACCAAAAGCTGTTTTCAGAAAAGTCTTCTAAAAAGAGAATTGATGTCAAACAAGATAAGAGATTTCAGAAATGATGATTTCCTTGAGATGATTTTGATTTTAGAACAGTGGATTTTCAAAAAGCATTTCAATTCCTGTTTTGAACTGTCCACTCACTAGGTCGTTCAAACGATCTAACCCCCCACTCCCAGTTTCTTATTTTGCAGGTATACTCGGAGGACAAGCTCAAGAGGATGGATATTTATGGTAGTCACTAGGGGTGTTGAGTCCACCAGAGATAGAGTTCAGTCAGAGTTAAGTCATGTATCAGATGTATGTATAGTAAAGTTTGTATGATTAAGAGTTAGAAGTGTCAATGACAAGGGTATTGTTAGGATTGGTGCTTGGAGTGCCAATCCGGATCGTATTTATGTCTGATTCAGGAATACAAACAATGCCTTTTTTTTTCCATAATGTTACTTATTTAATGGTAGCACCTCTTCTCTTTTATTTACATATTCGATCTAATTACGATTAGATATCTAATTATGATTAGGTTGAAACTAAATCTGATTTAGTGATACATGTATATTAGACAAAGACCCTAGGATTTACAATGTATTGCGCAGTTACATTGTAGTTTGTAATTGACATTGGGAAGCGTCACTATAAGTTGTATATCCTTAAATAAAGTTCCTGGTCAAGATTTACTAACACGAGTCGGTTAGTAAAATCCGCTGAGACCAGTACATGTTGTATATTGTGACTTAGTCCGATGGTTTATCCTAATGAACCATGAGTCTCGGGAGACTCGTATAGACATGTAGGTGTTTATTTGATAAACTTTGAACGACTCACTGAAGATTTCCTAATAGATGGTACACCAACGTCAATAGGAATCATCTCGAGTTGAGCGAGCATAATGGTCATTCGATTTGAGATACCACAGTGGATATACGAATTATCCTTCACACTTTGATGACAGTCACGTCACCGATCTATTTAGATCAGACCTCTGCCTGTTCGTTGGGTGTGGACTGATGCTCATGATATCTAGTGCGTATCAAGATAGAATCTGTCAGTTCTGTGTACAGGACATATGTATCATACATGTGTTTGTGATCTAGTAAATCCATGGCCGTGGTATAACTTCGGAAGCAAGTTTCGACTGTTATTTAGAGATCGTAAATTTAAAAGTCGACTATATTATACCTTAGGGGTTTGACATTCTTATCTATATCCCTGGTATAATATTGATAGCCTGTGACGGAGGGATTATACGTATGCAATGACCTCGATTTGCATAGTTTAGCGAGCTTATTCGTGGTCGTCATAATTTATGAGTGGGTGAATTATGGACATGAAATTGGATTCCGTGACGGATAAACCTAAACTTAGAGAGTCCCACAATATGAAGTGTACTCATTGAGCACTTGGGCAATGTGTTATGAATAATATAGATTATTCATAATACTTCACCGGATTAAATGAGTTAATTTAAGTCGTTTAAACTGTTGAACGAAAATACATACATTAAGGCAGCCCATGAACTGCTCAAGTACTATTGGGGCTGACCTGGGCAGCCCTCATGTGTATTGGTTGGTCGGTTCGGACAAAAACGCGTTTTATGCCATTTTACGGAAAAACATTTTCGTAAAATTTTCGCGATGTTTCTTACCTATTTATGTCGTTATTTGATATCGAATAAATAAGTTTAGGTGAAATATGAATGAATTATTCATATTGGATATTAAATAATTTATTTGTTAACTTTAAAAGTTTTAAAGTTACGATTTCACCCGAACCGCGAGCTTCTGCTTCGCCCGCGCCAAAAACCCCCCAACAAGTATAAGTGTAATAATAATGAGTATTGAGTTATAAGCAGTGAAATACATTTTATGTTATCGAGTGGGGCGATGGTCCCTATGCATGAATATATGATTGAGATGAGAATAGTAGTATTAATCATAGTCAGAGGCTTAGGGTGATAGGATGGCTTATTTCCTGCTGGTAGCATCTCCCGGATGAGGGATGTTACAGGAATTCATAAGACATGGAGCCAAACATAATTCAAGTGGCTTACACATCATCGTCCATATGCTTCTTCCAAGCATTGAACTTATCTCATGTTGCATTTTTTACGAGTTCATGAGGAACACTCTTTTCAATGACATATTCTATTTTCTCTTGTCTAAACACAATCTTTAAGTTACGGTATCATTCTAAAAAGTTATTTTCGATAAGTTTATGAGCATCCAGAATGATCATAAAAGGATATGTTTGTCATGTTTGTGTGATTGAACCTATGAAGAAAATAAAAGCAAACAAGTTTGTCTAATAAGTCATTTACACTGAACGTACCATTTGAGTTTGGTCTTTAAGTCGTTTGGTTTCCCAAACTTAGTTGTAGTTTTAATCGTATTAACCCTCACAGTGATGGATTCTTTGTGGGCTAAGATCCTATTGACACAAGATTAAGATGATGACAATGGGCCACAACTGTCTCACTTACATCTTTTGATGAAAACTAAAATGTGTATATTTATTAAAAGGAAAATTAATCATTTTATATTTTATAATTCATTAATCCCCTTAATTTAGCACATTTGTGAAATAATAATTAAATTTATGTTTTATATATTTTTATTGTTATTTTTATTTCTTATGTAGGTGAAATAATATTTTGGATGCATAATTAGAAAAATGGACTTGACATTTGGATTTTGGAGGTCAGAAGCTTGAAATGGCGTTATAACGGTGTACAATTTCGGAAATTGTAATATAAAGACTAATATTTAATTTAAATATGTATTAATTATTGACAAACTTTGTTACCACCTATATGACTGATTTTATATATTTGGCATAATTGAGTACCTAACTGGACTTGTTACAGATAAATATTATCATCGCCTCTATGACTACTTTTATATTTTTTTTTATATAATTAATTCCTGAACTAAATTAACTGGGTAATAATGACAATTTATATATTATAAAAATAAAAGTTCTCTAAATTTAAAATATCAAGAGTGAATCCATTAGCATCGATATTTTATTTTATTGTTGTAGTCTAATTTTAAAATTGTCAATCACTGCAAACAATTTAGCCTTTTTTTTACTTGAATTATTATTTTATTTTACAAAATATATTCCCTGTGGATCGACCCCGGATTTATTGAGTTATTTTATTACTTCGACACTCTTATACTTGGGAGTAAAGAACCACTTTGTGAGTGTGTCAAATTTTTAGCGTTGTTGCCAAGGAATATGATTTAGTAGTTAGAGTACTAATTTTTTTCTTTATTTTTTATTTTTTATTTTTTGCATCTCATTTTTTTCTTCTCATTGTAGCTGTATAGATCTAAGATATCCTGATTGATCCTAAATGAATTCTGAACCAAGACATCTTACATATAGACAAACCATGTACTTGATTCTTCAAGGTTACAAGAGACAGAATTTCTTGAATCATCCCCATCTAGAGATTCTTCCATAATTTTTCGTGAGAACCTAATTCGAAAAATTGAGACAACTGAACGAGAAATTCAATTGAGATCTGAATTGACAAGAATCAAAGAACATTTTTAGGATCTAATCACTACATTTATTTTTTTTCTAATTTTGTCATTTATTTTAACTTTATTTTATCCTATTTATTATTTCTTCTTTTTGTAATTATTGCCTTTGCATATTTAAATTTTAATATATAGTATGAATTTAGATTGCATGAGATATTGGTCTCGATCATCTAGCGGTAAATTAAATAGAGAGTTTACATCACTTTCACTGTCAATTAAAATGGCTGATAACCAAAATGAAAACCCACCTAAGCAAAATGAAAATTCAGTCAATCAGGTAGAACGTGAGTCTCAGCATGGCAATCTTAATCACCTAGGAAACTCAGAGAATTCATGAATCCCACTAGGACATGATCACTATTTATTTAAAAGCTAAAATTTGGAAGCATAACCTTAGGTCAGGATCCATCAGAACATGAGATGATTTACAAGAGTAATTTCTGAAAAACTTCTTTCCCCCTCATACGACAAACTCCTTTAAGAGGAGAATCATAACTTTCACACAAGAGTCGAGGGAAACATTTTACCAATATTGGGAGAGATTTAAAGAAATATTATTTATTTGTATACATCATAGGTTTGAAACGTGGAGGTCGGTTTCCTACTTCTATGAGGGTTTAACACCCGAAAGTATATAAGTAGTCGAAATGATGTATAATGGTGAGTTTAAGGACAAAAGTTTTGAAGATGCATTAGATTACTTAGAACACATAGCATAGAATGTACAACATTGGGACACAGTTGGCACTTATGAGTCGTCTGTAAAATCACAGTCTTCTGGTAGAGATATGTTTAACCTTATGGAAGACCATGACCTTTCTGCCAAATATGCAATTCTAGCTAAAAAAGTTAAGGCGCTAGAAATGAGGAAAAATGATCATGTCAAGTCAATTCAAGAAGTTACATGTCATATCTGTAATTTAAATGAACTTGTCACACAAGTTAGCCTAACCTTGACAGCCCTGCAAGAATGTCTCCATGACCAAGTCAGTTCCATAAACACATTCAATAGACCAAATCCAAACCCATACTCCCAAACCTACAATTCTGGTTGGAGAAACCATCAAAACTTCAATTAGAGGAATGATAACTAAGCACAACCATCGCAACAACCTCCCCATATACACTAGAACTTCCAAAATTCTCAGAACTATATACCATATGTCCCACCACCTAGAAAAACCCTTGAGGATGCCTTGCATGCATGCATTGAGAAACAAAAAGTTATTAATAACCAAAATGTGCAAACATTGATTGATCTGAAAGATACTTATTCCAAAATCACATTTGCATTAAACATTCATGAGAAATGAAAGTTTCATGTACAACCACAGCCAAACCCCAAAACATAGACCAAGTCAAATATGTTATTACTCTTCACAGTGATAAAGTCATCAAAAGACTCATTCTTGAACCTCATGAATATTCAACTTATGCGGGAAAGGAATGGGTTGATGCACCTTTACCTATTGTTGATGATAACGATTTGTCACATGCACCTCTATTTCTTCAAGAATTAAAAACAAAGAAATTGAATCATTCCTTAGAGATATATGAAATACTCAAACAGGTAAAGATCAATATTCCTTTGTTAGATGCCATCCAATTGATACCATATTATGCCAAATTTCTGAAAGACTTGTGCACCGTTAAAAGAAAGTATAAGGTAAGAAATAAAGATTTTCTAGCTGAACAAGTAAGTTTCATTCTCTCAACCAATAATACATTAAAAATACAAAGATCTGGTTGTTCAACTATTTCATGTAATTTTGGAAATTAAAAAATTGAACATGCTTTGCTTGATCTTAGAGTCAGTGTAATTTGCTTCCATTTTTGGTTTACAAAAAAATTGATATTGGCGAGTTAAAACCAACTTCAACTACTATTTTACTTGCCGTAAGATCAGTTAAGATACCGAAAGGAATTATGGAAGATGTGTTATTATAAATCGATAAATTCATATATCTTGTGGATTTTATTGTCTTGGAAACACAACCTGTAGCAGATAGTTATAAGCCATTTCTTGTAATACTTGGTCATCCATTTTTAGTAACAATTAATGCTTTAATTAATTGCAGGAATGGAATCATGAATTTATCCTTTAGCAATATGACGTTGGAGCTTAATATTTTTAACATGTGCAAACAACCATACAATGAGGATAATGAAAAAGAGAGCATGGAATTAATTGAACCAATTTTCTAAGAACATAATAAGGGGAGTTTATCTGACCCTATGGAAATTTATACAGCTAATTTTCTTGAATTAAGTACACAATTAGATTCAAATATTTCTATTATTTTTCTTGATTCTACACAGGTACTGGAAGATGATGGAGAGAAATAAAATTTTGAGGAACTAGGAACACCAGAAGAATAAAAACATGAGGAGGCATCCAAATTGGAATTAAAGTCTTTGCTAGAAGGATTGAAGTATGCATTTCTTGGAGATGAACAAACTTACCCTGTGGTAATTTCTTCCTCCCTAATCTCATATTGACATGTGGGTATTGGTTGGACCAATACTGAATGACTCACAAGTGATTCCTAATGGTTGGAAGTACACCACCGTAGGAATCTCCTGAGTCGAGTAGCAAATGTAATACTTTGACTATCGGATATCATTGATTTTGTGTGAGATCCTCCACACTTTGATGTCATGTATGTCATAAAATTTTCATGGACTGGCCTCTAGATGTTCGTTAGGTGTGGATCGATGTACTCATTAATCAATTGCGAATCAAGATGGATATGTCGGCTCGTATATAGAAAAATTGAACTTGATGAGTTTTATCCCAACAGTAAGGAACCTAAGATGGAACCACATATCCAACTAGATGAAGGATATACAACATAGGTTCTACGTAAGTCGAATAAAATATCAAGATCTCCTGAGAGATTTTTCTTAACATCTGATGTGAACCTTGATATTCTCCTCTTAGAGGAAACATATCCGACTACATATAAACAGGCGATATTGGATATCGAATGACATAAAGTCATGAAATCCGAGATGGATTCTATACATGACAATCAATTCCGGGACTTAGTTGAACTTCTTGAAGGAATTAAACCTATTGGTTGTAAATGGGTTTATAATAGGAAGCAAGGGTCCGATGGAAAAATAGAAAGATTTAAAGCCCGACTGGTAGCGAAAGGTTACACTCAATGTCTTAGGATTGACTATGAGGAAACTTTTTCACCAGTAGTTATGCTAAAATCCATTAGGGTTCTTTTAGCCATTGCTGCATATCACGATTATGAGATATGGCAGATGGATGTGAAAATCGCTTTCCTAAATGGATTCCTCTATGAGGATATCTATATGGAACAACTAGAGGGTTTTCGTATCCAGTGAGACTTCAAACTAGGTTTGTAAGATCCAAAATTCTATTTATGGACTTAAACAGGCATCCTTAAGCTGGAATCATCATTTTGATAAGATAATTAGATTATATGGATTTATCAAGAACGAAGAAAAATCGTGTGCTTATAAGAAAGTGAGTGGGAGCATGATAGTTTTCCTAATTTTGTATGTAGACCACATCCTTATCATTAGAAATGATACATGATTTATGAAAAGTGTGAAAACCTACCTTTGCAAGAACTTATCCATGTAAGATATGGGTGAAGCTTCCTATATTCTAGGTATAAGGCTCTACTAGGATAGAGATAAGAAGCTTATAAGGTTGTCGCAATCCACGCACATAGATTAAATGTTTGAAAGGTACGGTTTTTACAAACTGCTATGCACTAAATGTACCTTTCCGATATGGGATAAATCTTTCGAAGAAAATGGCACCTCAGACTGAGGAAGAGAGAGTTAGAACTTCTAACTTTCCATATGCTTCTAGGAAGCATTATGTATGTTATGTTATGTACATGACCTGACATCAATTTCGGAATCATTATGACTAGCCGATATCAATCTGATCCAGGTAATGATCGATGGACAGCCGTGAAACATATCCTGAAATATCTTAAGGGCGCTAAAGATAAGTTTCTCATATATAGAGAAGATGAGATATAATTTAAGGGTTATATAGACACTAACTTCCAAGGAGATCCAGATGATAGATAATCTACATTCGGATATATATATTTACCCTCTATAATGGTGCAGTTAGTTGGCTCAACAACTGATTCCACTATTGAGACAAAATTTATAGCGGCTTCAAAAGCTGTTAAAGAAGCTGTATAGATTAGAAATATTATCACATAATTTTACATTGTGTCTAGTATTGCGGATTCGATCCCATTATAGTATGATAATAGCGAAGCCAGTGCGTAGACTAAAGAGCCGAGAGTGCATTCCAGGTCTAAACACGTGGATAAGAAATATCGCGTGATTAGAGAAATTATTGAACGAAAAGACATAGTGGTCTTGAAGGTTCAAGGACTAGACAACATAGCAGACCCGCTTACTAAGGCCTTACCCCTTAATTTATTCGATAAACATGTAGAGGAGATGAGACTGAGGTACCATCCAAATTGGCACTAAGCAAGTGGGAGTTTTTTGGAGTTGGTGCTTGAAGCATTAATCCGAATAATGTATAATATATTATATTTTATTATTTGTTAATAAAATAACCATATTTTCATTTCAAAATTTATTAATAGTATTGTCATTATACATATTAGATTGATGTATAAATATGCTAAGAATGACATCGACCTTAGAATAGTCATGTAGTAATACATGACACTAGGTGTTCTGATATTGGGATAAGTATTAATATTATAAACTATTCATAAAGTGTGTGTGTGTGTGTATATATATTACTAGTCGTTAATTTTGGAATACGATCGAATTCCTATAACCTAGAAGACTAGCACATGTCGTATATTGGAATTGGAGTTCCAATGGTTTAACCCAATATACCATGAGCTTTGGAAGTTTATATAAATATTTGGGTATTTGTTGGACCGAATATTGAATGACTGACATGTTATTCCTAATAGTTGGAAGTACACACCACCATCAATAGGAATCTCCTCGAGTCGAGTAGCATATGTGATCCTTTGACTATATGATATTATTGATTTTGTGTGAGATCCTCTACACTTTGATGTCATGTATGTCAGAAACCTTTCATGGTCTGGCCTCTAGATGTTCGTTGGGTGTAGACCAATGCACTCGTTAATCAAGTGTGAATCATGATAGGATCTGTCGGCCCGTATGTGTACCATAATGGGTTTAGGTATCCATGTGAGAAAGTTACAATTCTTAAGAATTTGGCCAAATCCGATCACCTAGGGTGGATCGTATCAGTTGTAAAGAATCGTGCGCCTCAAAAACTTGACGGTGTATTCTATGTTTCCTAAGTACAACTTGGATAGCCTATGATGGAGGGATTGTTAAACATATGTGATGACCTCGACTTTTATAGTTCAGAAAGGTCGTTCGTGTTCTTTATGAATTCAGAGGTGGCTGAATTGCGTACCTATTAGCTAGGATTATATGAAGAACGTGTCTGAACTTAGAGAGTTCCAATATGAAGTGTACTCGTTGAGCGCTTAGGTAGCCTATTAATTTTGATAAAAGATAATATTCGATATTATAATTATCAACTAAGATAATCAAGTGTTATTTGATAACATTGATTATTTACTTTGACCTAATTGAATTAATTGGATTAATTCGATAATTACACAAGGGCTTAATTGTAAAATCATAATTATCTCTACCATTTGAGGATATTTTGGTAATTGAAAATACGTAATTATATGTGTTTTTTGCTTGATTTAATTGGATTAAATCAAAGTGGCAAACATTGAACTAATTCATTTCCTAATCTTTGTCTTGCTTTAATTGGATTAAATCAAAGTGGTAGACAAAGGTGATTAGTCACACCTAATTATTCATATTTGGACAAATTGGATTAAGCCCACCTAAAAGTTGATTAGAACTTTTATTAATTAAAAATTGTCTAAGTTTTGCTATAAATAGCAAGTTTAAGGAATGTTTTAATTAAGCTAAGCATAAGCAAAATGAGCTTAAGAATGCTAAGATTGTGAAAGCAAAATAAAAGTAATTCTTGAGGAAATTAGCCTAAGTTAGAGAAGCTTTAGAAGTTCTCTACAACTTTTCATCTTAGAGAAATCAAGATTGGATCTTGGAGTGAAGCTTTCTTATATTGGAATTAAGATTGGATCTTGGAATGAAGCTTGCTAAACCTTAGAAGTTCTCCAACAATTTCATCAATGAGAAGGAGATAAGATCTTTGTATCAAACTTACTAGGTAATGTTTGATCTTCTCCTAAGCTATATTCTTCATTAGTGAGTTTTCTTGAGTGAGACATATTGTGATGAATTATGCGTTGGATGCATAATTACATAGTTTAAAGTTGAAATTAGGCTAATTAATTGTGTTAGGATGCTTTGGAAGTATAAACACAATATGCTTATAATTGGGTCAAAGATGTTCATGTTTGATAAGGATGTATAAACACAAAAAGCTTATAATTGGAAGTATAAACACAATATACTTATAATTGGAAGTTCTCCATAATATTGATTAAAGTTTGATTTCCATATGCTCATTTGACATGCATCATCAACATACACGCTAACATATGATCGTGGGATGTAAGTGAAAATTTATTAATATTCAGTTCTTTAGTTTGTTAGAGATATCACCTAAAGGCAGTGGAATTTGAGTTTTTATAAAAAAAAAAAAAAACTAATCAAGCTTTTACTTAGTAACATGACGTCTTTCCTCAACAAGCAGTGATTATTCGCTTAAAACGGTACAGCTTGAATTAGTTTAAAAAATGATGATGATGATGATGATGATAATAATAATAATAATAATAATATAATAATAATAATAATCAAGTTTTTACTTAGTAACCGGACATCTTGCCTCAACAAGTAGTGATTGTTCACGTAAAACGGTACAACTTGAGTTTGTAAAAAAAATGTCCGAATAAGCTCGATTCTGTAGCCTCTCTAACTTGAGCAATTAAGTATGTATGGGTGTTTTAACACTTAGTGCCCTAAGGGCAACTAGTCTGGGAGTCACTGGCCCAAAGCTCGTTACATGGGTTAAAGAGAAAGCTTAAGAAAATCAGACACCTCTTTTTTGACATTTGAGATCCGAACAATTAAGTCTGTAGGGGTGTCTTAACACATAGTACCCTAAAGCCAACTATTTTGGGAGTTACTAGCCCAAAACTCGTTACAATGATTAAAGATGTATTATTAAAAAAAAACTATTTTTGTTTATAAATAAACTCTCATTGCCAAAAAAGTATGAACTCTAATATTATTTTAGGACAAAAATATTACTCTATTTTCAGCAAGATTGGTGAATATTGTGAGCACAATGAATTGATTGGTACTTTATCTTATGTGTATATGGAAGAAGGGTAAACAGTACAAGAGAATTTACTTATTTGATAATTTAGAAAGAAATAAAATAATTATTAACTTGGATAAAAATTGTTAGTTTTCACTTAAATTACTAGGGACTAGTAATAAGCTGAATGAGGGTGTGATGAACACTAAAAATGTACATTTATTAAAAGGAAAATTAATCATTTTACACTTAATTTATCATATTTGTGAAATAATAATTAAATTTATTTTTTTACTGTGAATTTTATTTCTTATATAGGTGAAATAATACTTTGAATGCATAACTAGAGAAATGGACGTGAAATTTTAATATTGGAGACCATAAACTTGATATGGTGTTCTAACAGTGTACAATATCAGAAATTCCAACTTCGCGTAATTTTCGTATTTTGGCCATAACTCCTTACTCCGATATCAGATTGAGGCAATACCAGTTCCAGATGAAAAAAGACTTAAATATCTACAACTTTACTCTGTAATGATTTTCTAGTTCTGAAGGTTTCAATGTCGAAATTGATGAAAAATCTAAATTATGTTGTATGTAATTTTAATTATTATAAAAAACATAAACAAAAAAAAAATGTGAGAAATGACATTTCATCTTTCGATGGATTATCAATTCTCATCAAACATGAAATTTATAAATTACATGGAGGGTGTTCAGCCCTCTATTATAAATAGTGGTACTCAACACCTTAGAAAATCTGCCCGGATTTCATAATTTTCTCTCTGAAAATTAGTGAAGTTCCAGCTCTGTTATATTTTATTTTTCAAGCTTTAATGTAATTATTTTTTTCTTTTAATAATAAAATTATGTATGTTTTTTTCAAAGCATGAGTAAGTAATTTTATCCTGCTGGGGTAAACAGTAAAGCTCTTAATATGATAATATAGATTAATCTTACTTATATTATAATATATAAATTGTAATCTAAATACTAATATTTAATTTAAATCTGGATTAATTATTGACAAATTTTGTTACCACATGTATGGCTGGTTTTATATATTTGGCATAATTGAGTACGCAATTGGATTTGTTATAGACAAATGTTATCACCGTCTTTATGGATAGTTTTATATGTTTTGGCATAATTAATTCCTGAAGTAAATTAACTGGGTAATAATGACAATTTATGTATTATAAAAAGTAAGAGTTCTCTAAATTTGAAGTACCAAGAGTGGCTCTCTTAGTCTCAGTATTTTATTTTACTGTTACAGTTAAAATTGTCCATCACTTTAAATAATTCAACTTTTTTTTCTCTTAAATTATTATTTTATTTTACTAAATCTATTCCATGTGGACCGATCCCGAACTTACCGGATTATTTTATTA